>JABUQX010092635.1:0-2500 GCA_015478945.1 Trachelipus rathkii
AAAAGAGAAGATTTTGTACGGGAGATAGTAAGGGACGACCATGCAATAAAAACATGGTTCCATCGAGAGACTGCAACGGAAGGGTGTCATGTCATGCAACGAGACATTTTGGTTAAAAATTTTTTAAAACAGATTTATAAATAATATTTTCGAAGGCAATTAGTGATCAGACTTCCTATGGTGATGGTTGTATTATAAAGTGTTTTCAGTTCTTTTTAGTATGTTAGTGAGCTCAATTTGGTGATTTCGAAAAGTGGATGAAAATAAAATTGCTATATCCACGCAGTCTAAAAATAAACATCTTGGTCAATTTGGGGGTGTTAAGATAAAAGCTTTTTTTCAAAAGCTTGCTCTAACTTTTTATATTTGTCATACTGCATCTCTCTTTCTTTCTCCGATCATCTCTGCACTTCCAAACCCATATTTCTTGAGTCAATGTACGGACGGATAATGTCATTTAAATATTGTGCAATGTCGTGAGTTACCGTTCCGCGCATGTTTATGATAGGTCTTAAGGGGGGATTCTCTGAATTTTTGTGAATTTTCGGAAGACCATATAAGTGGCCGTTGTTGTAAGAACCGATTCTTCTAATTTTTAATTTAATATTATTGTCCGTAATTTGTCGAGATAAAGCATTAATTGATTTTTTCAGATCATCGCTTTTACTATTTAGGCATTGTTTAAATTTTGATTTATCTGAAATTATATTTTTAAGTTTTTGCATATAATCTTCCTTATTAAGAATAACAACTCCTCCTCCCTTATCAGGCCTTTTAATCACTATTTCAGTATTGTTCTTAAGAGATAAAATGGCTTCTTTGTCGGCACTGGAAAGTTGATTATGTTTATCTTTGGTGATGTGAGAACCAAAATATTTTAATTTAGTTTTAAATATCTCGTTGTCGATTATAGTTATATCTCCTTTTCTCTCATGAAGTAATATATCGTTGTTTAAAGTTTCAATTTCTATTTGCTTCTGTAGTAAATTTTCATTTTTCGGTAAACTATAATTTAGGCCTTTTTCCAGTAGATCATTTTCAGCTATAGATAAATTATAATTTGAAAGATTAATTATTTTAGAGTTATGCTTAGGATAAATTACCTCACCCCCATAAAGGTTTCTTAGTTTATTGTGATGTGTTGAATAAGTATCACTAGAGAATTGATCTAATATCCTTTGTAAGAAAAATATGCTGGCATAAAATTGTATATTGTTGACAGTTTTCTTGAGTTTAACCAGGTTCTTGAAAGAGTTCAATATTTCATCATGCTTTTTGTTTACTTTAGAAGAAATCTCTCTATTAATAAGTAAAGCTTTGTACTCAAGGGTATAAGATTCATATTTGGCTGTTTCATCAAAAAGTTTAAAGTTCGTGAAATTTGGAAAGAGCTGATTGGCTAAGCAATATTTTAGAAATTTTACATCAGCTTCTAATTTAATATGAGATTTACAAGCCTTTTCCAACTTCCTAAAGGTATCAACCGCTTCATGATTGATTTTCTTAAGGACTATTCTAGAATAAAATAGAACAACCGCTTTCTGAACTTTTAATCTAATATTTCGCCTGGCCACTTCAGGCATCATTGGAGACGAGTTCAAGACTAATTTAAACAATTGGATGAGAACAAAATAATTATCTTTAAATATAAATGTGAAAGTAACAAAATATTTTTTATAACTACACGTAAATATAAATCTTAAATATAAATATATCAATAAAGAGATTCTATCTAGTCAAACCTAAAAAATGTTCATTATTATTATTATTATTATTATTATTATTATTATTATTATTATTATTATTATTATTATTATTATTATTATTATTATTATTATTATTATTATTATTATTATTATTATTATTATTACTATTATTATATTATTCTTATTATTTCATTATATTCTTATATTGTTATTTTATTATTTATTTTTTACATTATTATATTATATTATTTTATTAATTATTATTATATTATTGATATATTATTATATTATTATTATTATATTATTATCTATTATATTATTATTAATTATTATTATTATTATTATTATATTATTATTTATATTATTATTATTATTATTACTATTATTATTATTATTATTATATTATATTATTAATTATGTATTATTATTATTATTATTCATTATTATTAATTATTACTAAGGGATTATTATTATCATCATTTCCCTCTTTAACCAACACTATAATTAATTGTTTTCCATCTTTAAACAATAAAATATTTTAAATTTCTGATGTTTAAATGTGTGCAATTTTAGCCTCTGTATAAGGGTTACAATGAGCATGAACGAGGCTATGCACAATGCACAACACGATCCATTTCCCATTTGCCTAAATGTGGAGAACTGGAAAGTATCCGACTAAAGTGCTTCCTTAGTTATTCGCGTTTGTAATTGAATTTTAGAATGGCAAAGTTAGATTTAAGGAATAACAATTTTTTGCACTTTCTCCTGTTAATCTCATCCTTTTTGTATAAATT
>JABUQX010092635.1:17500-20000 GCA_015478945.1 Trachelipus rathkii
AAATTAATTTTACAATGGCAGATATAACATTCCGACTCAAGAAGTCTTCTCTCTTCAAATCACTGTCTCCAATTAACTTTTCATATAAGCCTTGATAATGAAGTTTCTCCTTTCCTAGTTTCTTTATAACTGATTTGAGATACCGAATTTCATTTTCTGCTGAAATAAATTCTTCTCTCGTAATCTCTTGAACAGAGGCGTTCTCTTCTTCGCATTTTCGTTTTTCAATTGCGGTAACATCTTCAGCCGTGCGCTGAGTTGCTGTAACTTCATTCCTGGCTTCTTCTAATTCAATTTGGAGATTGTGTAATTTGCTCTTGAGCTTTACTATCTCAGAAATATGGCCTGAATTTTCTTCACATTTAGAAGCAAATTCTCCATAAAGTCTCCTAAGTTTCTTCAAGGTTTCGATTTTCTTTATGCCTTTTCAAGTTCTTGAATTCGACGCTCAAATTCTATTAATTTTCTTGAATGATAATCAGTCTCTGACATTGTCGACTCCTCATCATTCTCCAATGTTTTTAATCTCTCTTTTGTCTCCCTCTTCTTATCCTCATCTATCTTGACCCCAATCTTAATATCACTGACGCTCTCCTTAGGTACGCAGTTCCTTAAGACGATCGCGTCCTCTTCCAAATCTAATTCTTCTTTCTCACACCCTTCAAAATCCACTACTCCTACGCACGCGATGTGTAAGATATCCGGCGTATTCTTTGTCCCTTTTATTGTATATATCAACGGAACGTTCTAATACAACATCGGGTTGTGTAGTTCCTTCCGACCGTGAGTTCATTGATTCTCCCGCGCATGACACTATCGCTTGACTGTCGGGGTGCACCATCATATCACCAAGAGCTTCGGCTTCTTCCTCCAGAGAACTATTGCCCCTCGCACGCGATACAATCTCGACTAGGTGGCAGGACTCTTGCATTCCTTGCCCCGGGAATATTCCCTATTATCAAATCATATATGGCATCGTCCAGGGCTATGGCTTCCACACGACCTGTGTAATATGGCGTATCGACGTCGATCATAACAACGGGTGCATCTCTGATCGTGTTGTCGATCATTAGTATCTGTTTCCTCTTCCCAGTTCTCTGGTCTGCCGTTGTATATTTCTTTTTAACAATGACTGAGTCACAGCCGGTGTCCCTCAATACGTTCGCTGCCATACCATTAATCTTTCCGTCGACAACGGGCATCATTGAATTCAAGATGTTAGGTCTTACATTATCACTCTTTACACATGCGACTCTGACGACAGGAATCATTCTGCCGCATGCTAAAGCAATCTCGTTATTGTTGTTCACGTGTTTCATGAGGTCGGAGTCTTTATTGACACTAATATTTCCATGAGACGTTGTAATGTCAGAGGCGGTTTCCTTATCCCACTGTTTAACTTCAGCTGTTATGGCAGCAGCTGCCCTTTTGGGTCCTTCTCTCCAATTGTTGTTGGAATGGTTGTTGTTATAGTTCTTGTATTGGTCGTCTCTCCTATAGGGACTGTAATTTTTACAATCAAATGCCTTGTGCCCTTTCTTCCCACACTTGAAACAAGTGGACTGATATTTGGGTCTATCGGTACCTTTAAAACTTTCGATGGTATCTTTCTTCTCTTTCTTAGAGGATTCTTCTCTACTACTCATTGATGTCAAATTTTTGTTGTGGGCCAGGAGATAGTTCTCCGCCTCTTGAGCAATGACATCTAATTTATTAACCTTCCTTTCCCGTAAAAATGTTGCCAGTTCTTTCGGGCAAGTGTTAAGAAATTGCTCAGCTACTATCAGATTGATGATATCATTAAAATCCTTATTTATCTCCGCCAGATCTGTCCATTTCATGACGTAGTTCTTTAGCCTATCTATGAATTGTATGGGCCTTTCATCATTATATGCTTTCGCACTCCTAAATTTTATTCGATAGCCATCCTCCGTCAAATTGTAGCACAGTAGAAGGGCATTCTTCAATTTATCGTAGTCTTTCGAATCTTCTTTAGGAATGCGGGAATATGCAAGTAAGGCTTTCCCTGTTAACAAGGCGCTAAGGTGAGATGCCCAATTCCTTTTGTCCCATTCATTAATCTCCGCAAATCTTTCGAAGCGTTCGAGGTAGCAGTCTATTTCATCTCTGTTGTCTGCAAAAGGAGGGAGCTTAGGCACTCTTGCCTTAACATCGTTATTGTTTGCAGCTTGTTGTTGGTTATTATTGCCTGCTTGCAATTCCATTCTCCTGAGCTCTAGCTCATGCTCTCTTTGTCTTTCTTCTCTTGCAGCTTCTCTTTCTGCTGCTTCTCTGTCGGCTTCCCTCTGTCTTTCTGCCGCTTCTCTGTCGGCTTCCCTCTGTCTTTCTGCCGCTTCTCTTTCTTCTCTGGCAGCCTCTCTTTGTCTCTCTGCTGCTTCTTTAGCAGCCTCTCTTTCAGCAGCTTGTCTGGTAGCTTCTCTCTCTGCTGCCTCTTTGGCAGCTTCTCTTTCAGCAGCTTGTCTGGTAGCTTCTCTCTCTG
>JABUQX010092635.1:30000-35481 GCA_015478945.1 Trachelipus rathkii
AAATAATAAATGAAATATAATATTAATAATAATAATATCAATAATAACAATAATATATATATATATATATAAATATATATATATATATATAACATATATATATATATATATATAATATATAGCATATATATATATATATATATAGAGAGAGAGAGAGAGAGAGAGTGACCCCTCTGCCAAAAAAAATTCGTGCTAACGTTCGATATTTTTAATTTCTTATTTTTTTTCGGAATTAAATGAAACTTCAGTTATTAGTTTAATGGGTTTTTAGTACATCAAATTAAAGTAATAGTCTTTAATCTTTTCTACTTCATTCTAAGCATGTGTTTGAATGACCCCATTTAGCTCCCATACTATTTAGCTCCGATTGCATTTCATGAGGCGTAGAAGCAAGTTGTCAAAGATGTCCTTACATAAACAGACCGAGGGTGCTCTTGTCTCTCCTCCATGATGGTTTCTTTGGGTTTAATTGATGAATATGGGCCTCTACGTACCTCGGATAGTCCCAGGAAAGAAATCTGGGGGGGGGGAAGGTCTGGGCTATGGTGTCCACTCATAATCAGTCTTGAGACTGATCACACGGCCTCCAAAGTTCTCTTTCAGCCAATCTCGGGACAGGTTTGAGGTGTGAGAGCTTGCTCCATCTTGCTGGAACCAGAACTTTCTCATAAGCGACGGATAGAGGGTCTGTAGCTCACTCTTGAAGGTTTTGAGGACCTCAACATACCTTTCTTTGGTGACTGACACTGTCGCGCCAGATTCCTCGAAGAAGAATGGTCCGATGATGCCTCTGGCCGAGATTGCAGCCCATACTGTGCACTTAGGGGAGTGTAGGGGCTTGGTGGCTACTTCATTGGGTTTGGAGGTCCCCCAGAAAACATTTGTCTTTGAGTTCACCTTTCCTTCAAGATGGAAGTGGGCTTCATCTGAGGTCCAAAGGAGGTTAAGGAAATCTAGGGTCTCCTGGATCTTCTCCAGTAACTTGACTGCCATAGCCTTTCTCTGCTGTTTGTCTAAGGCTGTAAGGGTCTGCTTCGTCTGTATTCTGTATGGGTAAGCCCTTATATCGTTTACTAGTACTCTCCTGCAAGCCTCACGGAATATACCGAGGGAATGACTTCGCTTGCGCACAGAGCGTCTCGGACTTTGCTGAACTAACTCTCTCACGCTCTCGACCAGCTCGGCTGTACGCTTCCTGGGACGTCCTGAGTGGCTTGGACGGTTTTCACTTGCTGCATTGAGGTTCTCCACTGACCTATACTTCTCAAAGTGGTCCACCCAGTTCTGAATTCTGTTTTTGGAGGGGGCCTTCTCACATTCGAACTGATGCATGAAAGTCTCCTGGATTTTCTTGAACGAGCCTGTCTTGTAGTAATGTTTGACGCAGTATATTCTTTGCTCGAGCTTCCATTGAGGTCTAGTTGTGTTCACAGACGTTGCTTCTGCTATATCCTGTAAAATAAGGGTGAGTAGTGAATGACTGTAGGAGACATCATAAAAAGTGCGTACAGGGCCCGTCTTATGGCGGCCATCTATATATATATATATATATATATATATATATATATATATATATATATATATATATATATATATATAAATTGCTCTGATTATACACTATATATATATATATATATATATGTATATATATATATATATATATATATATATATATATATATATATATATATATATATATATATATATATATATATATATATATATATATATTTTTATATATATATATATATATATATATATATATATATATATATATATATATATATATATATATATATATATATATATATATATATATATATATATATATTTATATATATATATATATATATATATATATATATATATATATATATATATATATATATATATATATATATATATATATATATATATATATATATATATATATATATATATATACATATTTCTCAGTTTTGGGTTTCGTACGTGCCTTGTGAATCACAGTTTCTGAACGCTGTTCAACTTACCATTGAACAAATAGATCTGATCAAAGAGGTTGATCGATCCGAACATCGAAGACCTGCGATTCAGCGGCCTCGACTAGGTGCTGTATTTTTAGTATCCCTCTTAGTTATTTTTAATTGTAGGTTTTATTTTATTTTTATTTATTTTAAATAATTACAAATGAATTAAAAAAAGATTCAAATTTATAATTGTTGTGTTTTTATTTTGTTCTAAATGTTCATTTGCTTAGTAACCATTATATATATATATATATATATATATATATATTTATATATATATATATATATATATATATATATATATATATATATAATATATATATATATATATATATATATATATATATATACTGCTATATATATATATATATATAATAATATCATATATATATATGTGTCTGTATATATACATATATATATATAAATATATATATATATATATATAGATATATATATATATATATATATATATATATATATATATATATATATATATATATATATATATATATATATATATATATATATATATATATATATATATATATATATATATATATATATATAAATATATATATTCATCCTCCCCACGGATCGCTACAGATTGGGAGAAGGGTGCGCAATCATGCACCGTAAACAGAATAGTTAAGTAAAAGAACATGAACTCAAGTCGAAAACAAAGCCACCTCGTACCCTTAAGCGCCAGCCCGTCACTGCCAAAATCCACAACTACAGTTTCACAACACAGTAATTGTCAGGTTTCATTCCCTGGGCAAGGTTTCAGCCTTCCCTCTCACAATAACCCGCCATTCACTCCTATTATGCATCATCCTTCTGGATTCTGCTAAATTGACATCTCCTTTCCCTCAGACACTTTTACTGACTGAATCCTCCTCTTCATAGGTATCCCAGTCGGTCGTTTATACCAGCACACCCAACACTATACAACTACTTAGCCAACCAACTACCGTTTATCCTTTCTAAATAACCGAACCACTTTAATACACTACCATATATTTTCTTCTTTATACATTTATTCACCCCACACTAATACCTAATACGTTCATTCATAATTTTATCAATTCTTCTCACACCTAGCACTCTTCTAATATTTTTCATTTGAACAGACAATACTTTAGATCTATACATCTTATTCCACACTATAACTTCACTACCATACATTAACACCGATAGCAATATACCCTCATGCAGAACCCTAGCGTACTCAAGACTTAGTTCCTCTGTGTGTACCACATTCCTTCTACACTCATCATTTATTCGTTCCCTTTTCATCCAAGATATAGCCAGAATATTTAAACTCAAATACTTGTTCCACTTGCCTACCATCCTGCATGATTTCACACTGCGGACTCTCACTCTGCTAAATGATCGCCTTGCTCTTATGAAAATTTAATTTCATACCCCTCCTTATACATATCCTGTCAAACGAATCCACCAATCTTCTCAAACTTTCTTCCGATTCACCACGCAAAACCAAATTATCTGTGTACTATAAACAAAGCACCCTCCACTTTCCTCCATTCTTCATCAGTGTAACGCTCTCCCCTGCCATTCCTACCATAAATTTTTTCATCATCCATTCATATATAAATTAAATAACCATTTAACCATAAAGCATCCCTGCCCCACTCCGCTATTAATATTAAACAATTCATTTTCCACTCCATTTATTCTTACACACGTTTCTCTATCAACATAACATACTTTTAATTCCATTCAGAAGCCTACCACAACTCCATATATCATTAAAACCTGCCTCAAAGCTTTCATATTAACATCATTATATGCCTGTTGCAAATTAACGAAGCCTAAGTAAAGTTTCCCTTTCTTCTCTCTCTCATTTCCAACTTTTAATGTTATAATTTGATCTTCACATCTTCAATCACTTCTAAATTTACTTTGTTCTTTAATAATCAATCATTTAGCCACTCGACGCACTATTTCAACTAAAATACCTGCATATATCTTTGCTACAACACTCAATAAACCAATCCTCCTGTAGTTTCTACAGTTCCCTTATCACCCTTACTCCTATACAAAGGTACTATTACCGCTCTCCTCTGCAGTTCTCCGGAAATACAGCCTCCACAAATGCTTTGTTTCACAACTTCCATATCCACTCAATCGTAATCTCACCTCCATCTATACTTTCTGATTAACCATTCTTTAAATTTCTTACTCTCCCTATTGTATCCTCTTGCTAATTACCTCATCCCCAAAATACCTACTCCTTTCTGCACCTTCAAAACCACACAAATTAACTGTAATCTCTTTATCCCTGCCGTTGTTATGCAGATTTTGGAAATGTCCCATCCACACTCTCATCACGTCTATTTCATCAGTCACGAAAGCTCCATCCTTATTCATTACATACTTATCTTGCATTACTAAAAAACGCTTCCTTCATTTGTGTCCAGATTTGCTTAGTTTCATCTGGTTCTCATACAACTGACATTTGCAAGTTCTCTCACATTCTTTTCCTTATAACTCTGTTGACTTAAGTTCTCACTCTCAATTCTTTACTCTTCCTTCCTTTTCTCTCCTTTCCATCCAAATTCCGGGGCTCTCCGAATGTCCCTACCCCGCTCCATGCCATCTCCATAGTTACTTTAAATGCCGAGCATTGGCTCCAGAGAGCTTCGGGAACCATAGCGTTCAGGAGCGGAGCGCTCGGAACATTTGGTCCCCGCCTCCCGCTCAGAAGCTCCGACCTTACAATTTCATAAGAACAAACAACTCTTGTTTCTAAAGTCCATTAATATTAGGATGAGGAATTGATAAAATGTTAAAATTTTATTAAAGAAAAAATGTATCAAATCTTAAAATGTAATATTTGACCCTTTACGTATATATATATATATATATATATATATATATATATATATATATATATATGTATGTATTAACCCTTTTGGGACGAATATATATATATATATATATATATATATATATATATTTATTTATTTATTTATTATTACCACATAGCCTCTTAATCCAGAGGTAATTGGTCAGGGAAAGTATTTGTATGGTTTCTGACCAAGTGGAAGGTGCAGGAATATTTAGGCCCGATAGCAGGCCCTGCTTCAGCGCGACGTAGTCGGAATGCTTGCCACCGTAAGGCGTGGGTTCGCATCCTAGTACGCGGCTTTTCCAATGCGAGAAGCATGAGAAGAGTGATTTTGTTTGTGAATAGACTGTTCTGTTGTATGTGTTGGCTATGGTTGTAGTGAAGTGTGTGTGTATTGAGATTAGTGTAATACACTATGCCATAAACTGCAATACGTAAATATTGCAGAAAATCTCCTACTAACGACAATTTTTGTGTCCGTTCACGTGGCCGAACGAGAACTCGAACCCATACTGAGAGGGAGTCCTGTTCCTAAGGTGAGCCAAACGCTCGCCTTAACCCACTGAGCCAAACGTGAACTCTAAATGTATCTCTATTCATTCT
>JABUQX010092636.1:0-7500 GCA_015478945.1 Trachelipus rathkii
GGTAGTACTTGCTACGTTCAGTTCAGTTGGGTGTTTAACCGTTTCGCATTTGTCCAAGGGATTAATTTTAATTTGATAGGATTAATATATAAATAACAGAGAATAATAACTGTTTCTTCTTTTCAGAGACTGCAAGCCTCTAAGATATATTATTAAGATTTATATATTAATAAGATTACTTTTATTAGTAAGATAAAAACAAATTATAATAAACTAAAACAATAATAAGAATCAACAAGATATAGTCATAACATCAACAAGAGGAGACTTTACGACAAGGGAGAGATTAATCCAGGACACAAAAAGAAAGTTATCTGTCTGCATCAACGGTATCAACAAAAGTAAGAGATCATTACAGGACACATCAAAACGTCATATGAATCAACTGTGCAACTGATAGGTTAATGTGTGAATGTTCGCTCAGTGGTGGTTGTGAGAATTACGGCTGGGTAGTATACATGAGTGTGTGGGGCGCCTTTCATGCTTGTGTGTGGTATTGAAGTAGTCTTTCTCGCAATTGCTGTTGGTGTTCATCAGAAACATTGACTTGTATAATAATAATTTGACGTTACCACATTCATCAGAATTGTGTCCGACTTCATCAACAGATAAGACAAGGGAGAGAAATACTTGTGTCCAACATCACAAAGGAATAAACAAAAAGAGGAGAGAAGCAACCACTGCATACATAAATCAAAAGTAAGTGTATTGTGTCTGCTGCATTTATCAAATGGTAGCAGAGCGTAGTTTCCAATTCTGATAATCTTGACGACGCTCAATCACTCATAAGAATTAAGGAAGATGGACAAGGTAGCTCAAACAAATATGACTACAGTGGAAACTAGAAGAAAGAAGAGAAGTTGTGAATGTCCTAGATTTATGGGAAAGAGTGAAGATTATGAGAACTGGAAGGAGAGAGTAGAAGATTGGCTTCTTATCACAGAAGAAGAAGTAAAATATCCAGGGGTAGAAATTAGGATGTCTCTAGAAGGGAGAGCTTACGAAGCTGTGAAGGAGTTAAAGAGAGAGGAACTTACAAAAGAGGATGGAGTTAAAGTGATATTGAATAAATTAGATGAGGCATTTAAAAAGGACAGTAAAATGGATAAAATGAAAAAGGCAGTAAAGTTTTTCTCAATCGAAAAAAGTGCCGGGGAAAGCATGAGAGATTACATTCTTAGATACGAAAGGGTGTCTAAAGAATGTGAACAAGTTGGTGGAGGGAAAATGAGTGAGGAACTTGAAGGAAGTCACTTACTACATGGAGCAAAATTGAGTAACATGGAGTTACATATTGTATTGGGGGCTTGCGGTCAAGAAGAGTATGGATATGAAAACGTTAAAGGAGTACTTGGTAGAATATTTCAGGAAACCAATAAAGAAAATACCCTTAAAAAAGAAGAAGAATGGGTTGGAGAGGAGAAAATACAAAAAGAAGGAAGATGGAAGAGAAACGTTTATGAGAACAAAAAGGAAAAATGGAAGACGAGAGACTATCAAGAAAAAGAGGGATATAAAAGAAATAATGCTTGTTATATATGCCAAGCAAAAACACATTTTGCTAGAGAATGTCCTAATAATTGGAGAAACAAAAACAAAGAGAAAAACGTTGAAGAAAAAGAGAGAGTATTATGGACAAAGTATGAGGGGGAAAGAGAAGACAACTTAGAGTTAGAAGAAATAGATGGAATCTTAGATACTGGTTGTAATAAATCAGTATGTGGAGAATTATGACTAGCAAAGATTGTGATGAGATTATCAGCAGAAGATGTGAGAGTGATGAATAAAGAACAAGAGAAGTCAGAAAGGAAATTCATATTCGGAGAAAGTGAATATGAGGCGACAAAAGTTTTGAAAATACCTTGTATGATTGGTAGTTTAAGAGTAAAGATAAGAACAGAAGTTATTAACGGTGACGTGCCTTGGTTAATAGGTAGAGAAGCAATGGTGAATATGGGATTGATAATGGATGTTGAAAGAAGAGAGGTTCAACTAAAGAATCTTGGCAACATAAGAGTGAAATGTAAATTGAATATTAAAAATCACTTAAGGATGCCTCTAATAAAAAGAAAAAAATTAGAAGATGTATGGATAGAAAAAGAGTGGATTAATGATATGGAGGAATGCAAAAGAAAAATGAAAAAACTGCATTTACAATTTGGTCATGGTAGTTATGACAAATTATGGAAGTTAATAGAAACTGGTTGTAAACAAGAAGAGAATTTTGAGAATAATAAAGGTAAGATAAGAGAAGAATTGAAAAATATTTGTGAGAAATGTGTGGTATGTCTCAAATATAAAAAGACACCTCCAAGGCCGGTAGTTGGTTTTCCTATGTAAGTGTGGATGTATTTTCGGCTGGTCTGGTAGATGAGTGCATGAGTATTAAGGTTTATTGTGGAGGTATTGGAGTGAGAGCTTTGATTGATACTGGGTGTATGGTTAGTGTAGTGTATAAAAGTGCGTATGATAGGATGAATATACGGGAAGATCAGAAAGAGTCGGGAAAAGGGAATATTAAGGGGATTAGTAATATGGTACTACCGGTCATTACGAAATTTAGGGAGTGTGTTAAGATTGGAGGTATAAGTATGGAAGAAGGTGAGTTCTATGTTATTGATAGTAAGAATGAGAAGTATGATTTGTTGTTAGGGTATAAGTTTTTAAGTATGAATGGGATGGTTATCCATCCTGATCGTATGATGATAGAGAAAAAGGTGAATAAGGATGGGAAATGTCAGATGTATGTGAATAAGGTAGGGGATGTAAAGGTGAAATTGGTAAAAGGTGTGGAAGTGTTTGCTCTGGAAGATATGTCTTTGAAAGCGGATGGTGTGGTAAGTGTGAAGGTAGGTTGGAATGCGAATGTAGGGGTAGATTTAGACAAGGATAATATGTTTATGGTGGATGGGTATGATGCTAAGTATAGAGTGAAAAGGGTTGCACATGTATTTGATGGTATATTAGATTTGAATAATCCTAGGGTATGTATGCAAAAGGTGCCTGATGTGAAAAAGAAGAGAGTGAGAGGAAAAAGGGTTGGTGTGGTGTTAGTTTGTATTCGGTTCTAGATTGTGAGGCAGTGTGACTGGGAAGCGGTTGAGAAGAGAGAAAGAATGGTGTTTGCTAGTGATATTAGAGAGGAAAAGATTGGGTGTATATGATGAGATGGTTGAGAAAGAGTACAGTTGCCTATGAGGTTGAATGAAATGGAGACAAAAGGTGTACGAATGTTGTGGGGAAAGGAAGTGCTAACAAGGCGATGAGGATTTTGGGAGGGCGCAGTTGCCTGAATTCCGTATTGTGTTATCGGAAGATACCCCCATATACCAGCGACCTCGTCACTTTCCTCCCCCAGTTGCGAATGAGATCGAAGAGCAGTGTGAAGAGTTAGAGCGAATAGGTGTGTTGGAAGAGAGTGTGAGTCCTTGGAATAGTCCGATTGTGCCTGTGCGAAAACCTGATGGACGTTTGAGGTTGTGTATTGATTATCGTAAGGTGAATGAAAAGACTGTGAAAGATAGGTTTCCTATGTGTGTAGTGTCAGAATGTGTGCATAGTATGTATGGGATGAAAGTCTTTACGAAAATGGATCTGGTGCGTGGGTACTATCAGATGCCAGTGGAAGAGAATAGTAGGTGTGTGACTGCTTTTTCGACTGCTAAGCGGCATTATCAGTTTCGGAATTTGAGCTTTGGGTTGGCCAATGCTCCGGCAGCTTTTCAGAGGGCGATGAATGTGGTTATGAATGATTTTCCCAGTAAGAATGTGATGGTGTTTATAGATGATATATTAGTGATGACTGAGACTTTCCCTGAGCATTTGAAGTTAGTGAATGATGTGTTGAAAAAGCTGGAGAATGTAGGCATAAAAGTGAAAGTGGAAAAATGTGAATGGTTTGCGAGTGAGGTTGAATTTCTAGGACACAAGGTTAGTGCGACTGGGTTGAAGAAAGCGGAAAAGTTTGTTGAAAAAGTTAGGAATTTCCCTAGACCGAGGAATGTTAGAGAGTTGAGGGGATTTTTAGGTTTGGTAGAGTTTGGAAGGAAGTTTATGAAAGATTGTTCTGGTGTGATGAAACCCTTGACTGAATGGACTGGTAAAAAGAAGAGTACGATTGTGAAATGGAATGACAGAATGAATGAAGCGTTTGAGAAATTGAAAGCGGAAGTTGCGAAAGATGTAGAATTAGCGTACCCTGATTACAGTGAGGATCCTAAGCCACTAGAAGTGTATACAGATGCAAGTGGGTATTGTATGGGGGGTTGTTTGATGCAAGAGCAGGTGATTGATGGAATTGAAAGGAAACGAGTGATTGCTTATGTTTCGAAAGCGTTTAGTATGACAGAGCGAAAGTATTCTACGATTGAAAGAGTTGGCTGCTTTGAGGTTTTGTCTGAAATCATTGCGTCCATTTTTGTATGGGATTAAATTTGTGGTGCGAACGGACCATCAACCCTTAGTGTATTTGCAGCGAATGAGGACAGTTGATAGTCGGCTTGCTAGAACTTTGGAAGATTTGAGTGATTTTGATTATGTGGTTGAGTATGTGCCAGGTGAAAGGAACGAGATTGCTGATTTGATGTCGAGAATGCCAGGGAGTGAAAGTTTGAATGAAACGTTGGTGATAGATCCTGAGTATTTGCCTAAAGGATTAATGAAAGGGAAAGAAAGTCGAGGTGGAGGTGATTCTATGTTCGAAAGTGTGTTGTATGGTTTACAGGATCTAGCCATGGATGGGTTGGTTTTGAGAGTACCTGAGAGTATAGAAGAATTGAGGAGGGAAGTTATGACTGAGGTGTGTAAGAAACCTGAACAGATAGGAGTTAAGAAGGTGCGACAGTATGTAAGAGAGTTAAAGACTATGTGTAATGAAGGTGTGATTCCGTTGCAAGAGGTGTTGGTTGTTGTAAGTAAATTGTTTAAAGTAGTTGTGTGTGTGCATTATGGCGGGGAACGACCGGTAATTTATAGGAGTGAGGGGATTGACAGGAACAGTGTAGGTGAGCTGCATTTACAGTGTTTGAGTGGGGTACATTATAATTGGGTAATAGAGAAAAAGAGTTATGATAGGAAGTATGTTTTGGAAAAGGGAGTAGAAGATTGTGTAATTGAGGATGACGAGGATGTGAAAATGATTTGTCCTGGGGAGATTGAAGAGGTAGTGTATTGTGAACATGGGATGAGTGGTAGAATGGCAGTGAAAGTGCAGGTAGATGGTAAGGTATATTGTGGGTTGATTGATACTGGATCTCAGATTTCTTTGGTGAATGCGTCAGTGGTACGAGAGCTTGAGCAAATGACGTGGCAGATACCTAGGAGGAATACAAGTGTAAAGATAAAGGGGATTGGGGCAGGAGAAATCGTAGCTTGGGAAGAGGTTTTGTTAAAAGTAGAGATAGGTATGTTAGAGAGAGTTGGACATAGGTTTGTGGTGCTTGATGAAGAACGAATGCCGTATTGTTTTTTGTTTGGGATAGAATTTTTAAGAATGAATGGGTTGTCAGTAGACGTAGGAAATGAAAGATTGCTGAAAGGGAATCGGGAAATAGTTAGAATGCAGAAGGGGGATGTATGCATGACTAATTTCGTAGGAATGGTAACAGTTGGTGTGGGTGATGAGGAATTGTTGAGTATGAGAGATATCGAAGTGATGCAAGAAGAATGTCCTATGGTATGTGAGTTGAGAAAATGTATTGTTGCAGGTAAGAAGGTGTGTATGTGGGATCAGTTGATAGACGATTTTAAGGTGTTTGCGAAAAAGTTTGTTGTGTGTGAGAATGTGGTGTATTATATTAGGAAAGTACGAGAGGATGATTTGTATGTACCAGTGTTTTCTGTGGTTGGGGCAGTAGGGATGGCATTAGTGATTCATCGTAGATATGGACACATGGGGAAATTTAAATTGTGGGAATGTATGAAAGAGAGAGTGTTTAACCCCTGGTTGCGAAAGATAGTGAAGGATGTGGCGACTACTTGTGAAGAGTGTCAGAAAGGGAAGTATCAGAGAATGTATGTAAAACCTCCTGTGTTGAGAATGGATGTGAGTGAACCTTTTGAGTTAGTGGTGATTGACTGTGTTTCTTTGCCGGTGACTGCATGTGGGTATGTAGGAATGGTAGTGATGGTAGATCATAAGAGTAAGTTTGCATATGCAGTGCCTGTGAAGAATAAGACTAGTGCGAATGTAGCTAAGGTAGTGAGAGAAGTTTTGTTGCTGATGTGTGTATGTAAACCGAAGCGAATGTTGAGTGATAATGGACCGGAGTTTGTAGGGCAGGCGTTTGAGCAGATGTTGAGTGATTGGGGGATTGAACATGTGCGGACTACCCCGTATATGCCTAGTTCGAATGGTTTGGCTGAAAGAACTGTACGAACGTTGAGTGAGATGTTACGAATGATGAGTGAGCGAGAGAATGAATGGGATTATTGGATAGGAAAAGTGTTATGGGCATATAATATGACTGTACATAGGGCTACTGGTATGTCTCCATGTATGTATGTGATGAATTTTGAGAAGTTTGTTAAACCTAGGTTAGGGTTGCCTGAGAGTGATAGGGATTTTTGGAGAAAAGGGAGTCTGAAGTTTGCAAGTTATGAAGTAGGGGATAAGGTTTTGAAAGAGGTGATTGAAAAGGGCCGTTTGAATGTGAGTAAGATGAGAGAAAAGTTTGAAGGGCCTTTTGTCGTGAAAAGAGTGATGTCGAATGGAGTTAGTTATGTGCTTGAGAGTGAGAAAGATGATAGAGTGTGTAATGCAGTTGTACATGAAATATATAACATTACTTTCATTTATGTATTTTAAGGTAATGGCCAAGCATTGCCATTGCAATACCTCTTTTATTTTATATATATATTTGATGTACGCTGCAGGGGTCCAGTCAAAATATTTGTAAATATGTTTGTATTTTATGAGTGAACAGCAACCAATGAAAACTCACTTTTTAAGACTTATTTTTGAAACCTGAATTCTCATTGGTCGTTGTTGACAAAACTTTGATAATAATATTATTATTATTATTTATATTTTAAAGCAGTTGTAAGGATACTACGCATTATTATATATGTAAATGTTTTTATATATATATAAATAAATATTTATTGAATAAAATTCAATAATTTTGTAAAGTGTGTAGCGCACAATGTGTAAATTTTATTAGCTTTTATATTTTGATTTCAAAGGAAAATTGTCATTTCTTGAGAACGAAGTTCGATTGTACAAGAAATACCAATTTTCTTTCTTTCTAAATGTTTAGTATATATTTGTCTTTCTGAATTAATTGATAAATATATACATCATTTTATTTATTATTTTAAGAATTATGATTGGATGATCAAGCGTAATCTAAATTACAGAGATTCATATAAATAGTAAAAATGTGAATATTTTTGATCTTTTCGCTTTCATTCGTTGTTAATTGAGGTGCATATAGTTGGTAGCTCTTGATGCCTTGTCCGATCAATTTATTACTTGTGTAGTATGCATATTTTTTGTATCCA
>JABUQX010092636.1:10000-12828 GCA_015478945.1 Trachelipus rathkii
GAAATGGGATATTGTGATTCGTGCGTATGTAAAGTGACTTTGTTTAGCAAATGATTTATTTTGTATTGTTTTTGTATACAACAAATATACAATGCTAACTACAATGCTGCATTTGTAGAAATGTGCAAGTCATTGGGTTTGTCCGATAAGATAGCTGCTGCATTGGAGGAAAAGAAGTTAGCGCTGGAAGAAGATGAACGTCAGCAAAATGCTGCAACGATTTTACAGAGTACTCAGAATACTCATAGCGCTCCCAATGCCAATAGGTGCCCCAGAATGAAGATCCCTTTCTTCAATGAAGAAACTAATGACATAGAGGAATATTTGTCATACTTTGAGAAAATGGCTGTGTTCCATGATGTACCGAGAGAGAAGTACGCATTTGCGTTGGGATCCTTCTTAACTGGAAAAACAGTTGGGGTGTACAATAGTTTCTCTGTGGAAGAGTTAAAGAATTACGAGAGTTTAAAAAGAGCGTTGTTGGTTAGGTATAACCTAACAGAAGGTGGATACCGCACTAGGTATAAGAATATACGCCCGGTTGAGGACGACAACCCAAGAGAATATATGAGGAGGATCGTCGATTCTTTGAAGAAATGCGGCGAACGTTGAAATGACCGCTAAGGGCATTATAAACTTGTTGTCTGTTGACACATATTTATGTACGGTGCCAGAGAAACTCTCCATCTTTTTGAAAGAGAGGAACGAAAAGAGTATCGACAAGATAGTAGATAGCTCTGAGAACTATTTAGCAGCTCATGAAATAAAACTTGTATCAAGTAGTCACTCACGAAGCCACAATCACGTTGATAAAAGCACACATAATAATAATAATTTTAGATCAAAAGGCAATGGTTACTCCACGAGTGGTAATCATAAAAGTAGCAACCAACATGCATCGAGAGCAACTAACAATGAAAGCAGGATCGGAAGTGGGAGCGGCGACAGACAGAACTATCGTCGCAGCAGCAGTGAGCCGAGAGAGGTGATTACTCACGTGCTTTAAGTGTCAAAGGAGAGGGCATCTCGCAAGAGACTGTCGAGTCCCTCCTTATTTCAACAACAGTAGTAGAGGACAAAATAATTCAGGTGACAGAAGGAAGAACAAGAGCAGGGACGCGTCCGGAGTCTCTATAGGCGGCAAAGAGTCTGAATTGCTCGGTGAAGGCGAAACTCTGAATGAGATAGAGAGGTGGAAATGACGAAACGTCACACCTACCTGTAACGTATGGGACGGTGAATGGCTACCAAGTCAAAACCCTCCGAGATACCGGGTGTAAGTGTGGTTGTGCGAGGAAAAATTTGTAACGAAAAGGTGTTTGTTGGAGACAACATGAAATAAGATTGTGGATGGTACGGTGATTGAGCTCCTCCGCGAGTTATGATGTGGATACCCCTTATTACGTGGGTAGGACAACCGCAGCAGTTGCCGGAAGTTGTATATGATTTGGTCATAGGGAATGTTAAAGGAGCATTGCCTGAGTCAGCCACCTCGCATGGGAGTCGACATGTGTCGAGGGCTCGTAAAGTAAGAGGGTCAAGGCATACAGTAGAAGTTATGCTGGTCCCATCGCTGAGAACGCTGAGGAAGATTCGCAAAAAGAATCTGAACAAACAAATCATAATAGTCTTACAGAGGGAAACCGTCAGTGCCACAATCTTTTGACATCAATAATAAAGATGTCGAGCCAACCACGGAGCCATCACTAAGTGTGATGATTGAGTCCCAATGTTCACCTGAGAACGAAGAAGTTACAGGAAAAGATGAAGTTGAAGTCCCTACTGATCTATTAATAGATGTTGAAGAAGACACAAGACTAATGGATGTCCAGATGACATCAATGGTAGAAAGTACAAAGTGGTCTGAAGAAACAGATCGTACTTACGAAGATGATGAGATGGTGAGAGGTGATACAGTCGATCACACACAAAGTTCCGGAGAGAAGGGTGTTGTAGCTGTGGGTGAAGGGGAGATAACCCATGGTGATGAAGTACAAGAACTTATTAACGATCGGGAGACTTTTAAAAGTAAACAGAAAGATGATGTCACTCCAGAGGGTATGGAGGTCAGTGGAAAAAGGTGAAAATAAGTATATAGTAAAGAAGGTGTATTATTCAAAAGAGTGGTGGAAAACCAACAGGAAAGGTTCACTTTGGTTGTACCGAAAGAGTACAGAAGAGTAAGGTTTTGAAAGTGGCACACGATGAAGTTTTCGGTGGTCATCAGGGGGTAAAGAAGACTATGGGTAAAATTACCCAACAGTTCTTCTGGCCGAACATATATTTGGACGTAACTAAACACTGTTACTCGTGTGATATATGCCAGAGAACGTGCCCGAAAGGCTCAGTGAAGAAGATACCTCTGTGTCCAACGCCCACCATTGAAGAACCGTCTCAGAGAGTGATAATCGACCTGGTCAGACCAGTCTCACCACCATCTTCAGAAGGGCATGAATATGTCTTAACACTTGGGGATGCCGCCACGCGCTATCCTGAAGCTGTACCTCTAAAGAACAGAACTTCACAGAAGGTGACGGAAAGCCTGGTATCGATTTCATGAGGTTGGGAGTACCAAAGGAGATACTCAGCGACAATGGTAGACAATTTACATCTGATCTAATGAGGGATGTAACAAAAATGCTTAACATCAAGCAGAAGTTTTCCAGCATTTACCACCCAATGAGTCAAGGCCTCACTGAAAAGTTTAACGGAACTCTTAAGAGAATGCTCAAGAGAATGTGCAGTGAGCAAGTGAGGAAGTGGCATAAGTTCATAGAGCCACTATTATTTGCATACAGGGAGGCTCCACAGGATTCCACAGGATTCTC
>JABUQX010092637.1:0-18029 GCA_015478945.1 Trachelipus rathkii
TCCACCACATTTAAAACAAGGGTTTTTGAATCTATACCTGCATTGAGACTGATCATGATTTAGGTAACTGCACAAAATGCATCCTCCAATTTCTTTAATTTTCTTTATCCTACTTTCAGGACTATCAAATTTTTGACACTTGCTTATATAATGATTATTATACCCATCAATTTTTAAATGATGACACAAAACACAATTTGCTGGTCTACTTGACACATTTTTTGATTTTACATCAACTGCAGCTGCTATGCTCAGAGCCTTTTTCTCTTGAGATGCAGAAAAAGTATTTTTCATAGAGCTACCAGAGTTATTCTCTCTTGTACACTCTTTCAACCTATTGAGCACCTCAAAGGAGGTATCTAATATGGAATTTAAATCTGGTTTGGCATCATTATTAACAGTCATAAATGAATTTTTTATTTTATCAGATATTCCCTGCCATACAAAATATTGCATAAAAATCTGACCATCCACATCTAATCTCACCATCTGATCTTTCAAAACTCTCAATTCACTAACCCACTCCATCATACTAGAAACATTCTGCAGCTTTAATTTTATAATTTTTTCAATAACAGAAAATTGTTGCCCTATTTTGGAAGAAAAAGCCTTAAGTAATAAATTTTTTGCTACATCATAGGTTTGATCCTCCACTTTAAGACTTTCAATATATACCTTAGCAGGGCCAGATACCTGCTTTACCAAGTACCTATATTTTTCAAATTGTGAAAAACTGCGGTTGTTCATGATGCTCTCAAATGAAAAAATAAATTGATTTAAATTTTCTGGTTGACTATCAAATGATGGAAGATCTATTGGTGGGAATTTCACATTTTGAGCACTAGCACTAATTGGAGTAGGTGGTGATTGATTTTGATTATGATGTGTATGATGTGAAATATCAAGTGTATTAATAATGACACCCAAATTAACATTATAATCTGAATTTTTCATATCAATCTGTTCCTGCCTTCTAAATTCATATTCTGGGCAGAAAACAAATTTCTCCTGCGGGAAATCATTCAAAAGTTTATAAAATGTTTTTCAGTCTTTTAAAGTATCAGAATATGCATATTTCTCCTCTTACTGAGAGACTTGCTTTAATTTGGCGTATAACAGTGTTAATCACTTGGTTGCAGGAAGATTTCTTTGGCCCCTTTCTACTAATAAGGTCACAAACGTGTAATATCATCTATATGTCAAAGCTAAGCTACATTCACTACGTAGAATTTATATCAAGATCTTACACTTGATGAATTCAAAATATGAATTTGTCACTACAGGTGAAACAGAAATATGAAAACGATGTTACAATTTAATGATCTAATATTTAACTGAGAATAAAATAGATCAATTTAATTTATATTATAATCTAAATACTGAATTTTCATTAAATACTAAAATATATCAAATATTAAATATCAAGCCCTATAGCGGAAATTTTAAAATATTAAATATCCAGCCCTATAGGCGGAATTTTTTTTTAAATTTATTAGTTATTATTAGGCCCTATTATATGGTAGTGCCCTATATATGGTACTGGAAATGGTATGATATTAATAGGTTAGTAGCCTTATACAGGGATAAAAAACCTATAATTGGAATGAACCTATATATGGTAAGGTGTCAATTAAACTCCACAAATACACATCAAATGTTTCCAAATTTAAACACTTCAAATAATTTTTTCATACACTTCATAATATAAACATCAAAGTTTGCAAGTAGAACAGATCGTAATGTAAGATGCTTATAATTTTAATAGCTTGCTACAACACCACTAACTATCAATATTGACCACCAACTATCAAAATAAACCATTACTATTAAATAAACCAGGAGCAGGCTTGGGAGGCTTTAATCTGAGAAGAAAGTTAGGCAGACAAATCCCGCTGAGGAAGGAACTATACAAAAAATCAAGAAATTGAATGAAAATTGAAATATGAAATAATTGAAAGTCCTACTGAGGGTTCATATACAAAAAATTATCAGGAACTAATAATCTTGATTACTTTGCATAAAAATATTTAAATATAAAGACACTAAAAAAAGGCAAAATTTTTTTACTTTTAATTTTTGCTTAAATGATTATTAATGAATATTTTCTATTATATTTTTAGTTTCAAGGAAAATACATAAATAAAAAGGATGTTGAAAGATGCTTCCAGCCTCAAGCCAACCCAGCTCTATCACAGCAGTACAGTAACAAGCTCCCAGCTGAAA
Source organism: Trachelipus rathkii (assembly GCA_015478945.1). NCBI lineage: Eukaryota > Metazoa > Arthropoda > Malacostraca > Isopoda > Trachelipodidae > Trachelipus > Trachelipus rathkii. The sequence goes on from JABUQX010092637.1 coordinate 2,224, forward strand.
AAATAAATGGGAGCCTTTTAAAAAGTTGGTACAAAAAACCAACTTCCTAAACCTATATTTTTGGAAATATTTGATGTAATATATGTGATGCACAACTTACAAGAAAATGATTAAAAAGTTGCCTCAAAATTGTGATCCTTTCTATACTGTGCAAACAGGCCAAATGTGGCTATGAACCTTTAAATTATAAAATTTAATTAATAATTAACAGGAACTCTGCCTATTAAGGCATACTTTAAATAATTAAAGTGATCTAAGTAAGAGTAAATTAACAGCCTGATAAACTGCATCTACTTACCCAATAAATGGTAGCCTTAAATCTTGCTTGCCTTTTTGACTCTCTTCTTTCCAGTTATTGTAAGTAAGCCTCTGTTCAAATGTTTTGACTCTTGCCTCTTCTGGCATTCATAGTATCTCAAACAGGAAAAAAGTGGAATTAATGATTTGTTGGCCAACATAAAATATTAAATATGAAATAAACTGCAAACAGCATTGACGGTGGTATAGCTTAGTAGCTTAAAATTCTAGGTACAATCTAGGTACATGGCAGTTATAGATTTTGGAGTAGTAGGTTTTATCCATAAGTGACAGTTAGTGGAACAGGAGTAGCAGTAGCAATGACCGACTCATTTTGGTCAGCTGATCATAGAATCAATTTTTTATTTTTCTTCCTTTTTTAAATGGGAGCAGCTGGGCCAATTTATAATAGATAAACAAATGCTGCCTATCAGGCGTAAAATAATTATATATTTATTATTTAAGTTAAGTAATGAATGAGAAAAAAAAAATAAATGATAAGCAATTAAGTGATTTATATTTTATAAAAAGAACCACAATAACAATTGCAAGTCATTAATCACCTTCCCAGTTATATTTAGATTAAAAAAATTATATAGAAATGTAATTTTTATACAACACCCGATACACGGAAGGTAATTTTTTATAGGGGGTGGGGGAGAAGGAGTGATTACCAACTGTTAAAGAAGATTGCCGATCACAAAATTCTAACTGAAAATATAGAAATGCATTAAAAAAGAGATTTTAAAAAGAGCACAAATAGAGTTGTATATATTTTCGGAGAATATGAATTCCACCTACACAATGGTGAACTGGAATCGGGTAACAACCGATTCAGCGAACCAGTTCAGTTGATAGTTGAAAACTTTTTTAGGATAGTGAGTCAGTAGCTAACATTTTACATTTTAATATAACAGGAAAGCAAACCGGCAACTAACTCTAATGACAAGGCAGAGAATCTCTAGTTAGAATTTAGAATATTATTATTAGATTAACTTTGCATGTTATTTGCTTTGTGGTTAATATCTACTAAAATAATACTTGTAAGTTGTATCTCAGAGGTTGAGACAATATATTTTTTACTCATTATTTTATACTTAAGAATTAAAATATGTACCTGCTAATGATCGAGCTGTAGGACACACTGATTTACCGTTATGTGATGTTGGTCGACTGTATGCTGATGGTGAAGCCTCATTGGAGGAAGAACTGCTATTCATTCCCCAGCTAGTAGCAGCAACATTACTTGACTCTGAAAATAAAATTAAAAAAATTGACTTCTATTTTAAAAAATAAATAAATTAAAAAGAATTTTTTTACATATTTCACAGGACGTAACCTGATATTTGGCGTTAGAAAAGTTTCTTTATCTAACAGGATTGAATATACATCAACGTATTAGATTAAAGTATAATTTTTCTTTAACTTGTGTTCAAATATAATAAATCTATCGGAAAATGTAGAAAGTATACGTCAAGTGGTGCGCAGATTTCGGTGTATGGAGAGTCATTCACTTGACAAAATATTACGATGAACATATAACCATTCAACCAGACCGCTCTTTCTTCCTACTCGATAGACGTCTCCGCCCTATATCTACTCAGTTCAAGTAGTCCTCACGGCAGTCTGAAGCACTGCATCGGTTAACTACTGTAGACTCTGGCGAAAATGTGACTAGACCACTACCTATATAAACGAATGATTAATCCTATGGTGCAAATTAAATCATAAATTTAGCTACAAACTATATAGAATAACACTAGGAATTTCATTGAAAATCTCTTTAAAACAACAATCTAGTAACACATAAAAAGCCTCCACTACTCATACTGTTTGCATTATATAAACAAACTAAAAAGTTCTATATATATCTATCTCAGATTCCCACTTACGAAACCCAACATTCAGCGAACCTTCCAACTAGATTTTACTATCCTCCAACAATAACTAATTCCTTCAAACCCCCTCGATATCACTGGGATAGGAATGTTTTTTCATGGTGGAGTGTGGGACGAGAAAGTGAACGTGCCATTAACTCCCAACTGTTTATATCATGGAAGATTGCCCCTCGATACACATAATTCTACAGAAAAATATTAAGAATTGCATTAAAAAAGGCTCCATTTCTAAAAAAAGAGCACTCGACACTATAGAGCTTTAGATATTATTATATCGTGAGCAATCATGAAATCCACCACCTACACAACAATGTCTTGACATCATGGAAATCAACTCCCAAGCAGCAGCGTCTAAAAATCCTACACACCACAATCAAAAAACTATATACCTAACGGTTAAAACCAACCGTACCTTTCAGCGAATAACCCGGATCAGGGATAGAATGCCAACTTATTTTCACGGAGAAATAGTGAAGGTCCTAAAGATCAGACTCTAACAACAGTTTTACCATTTTAAAAAATAAAACCAAAGGAAAGCAAACCCCTGGTAGATACATCTAATGGAACAAAGAGTGGCAAAGAATATAGTCTGTCAGATTGTGAAAAAAATATATTCATTTAGATTAACTTTGCACATGTTATTGAGTCCTTTGTAGGTTAATATCTATCTTAAGATAAATAAACATCACTTTGTATGTAAGACTACTCAGAGGTTAGAGAAATATTATTTTTATGCAATACAATATATTTAATAACATTAAAGAAATAATAAAATCTATGTAACCTCGCTCATGAATCGGTATCTAAGTCACACCTGACTTATCCGTATGTGATGCTTGATACGACATGATAGATGATGTTGAAGCCTCATTGGAGAAAGAACTGCAATTCATTCCCCAGCTAGTAGCAGCAACATTACTTGGCTCTGAAAATAAAATTTAAAAATTGACCTTATTTACAAACATACACAAATTTACTAAAGTATTCTATTACCAATTTCACAGATCAACTATCGTAACTCTGAATATAACTCAGAGGTAGAAAGTATTCGTTTCTAACAGGATTGGAAGATAATATCAAATAATAATAATAAAGGGACATCTATGACTCTGTTAACTCAAGTGTGTCTCCTCAAAAGACACCGATAAGCCGAAAAATTTTAGGAATTAAAGCGTGCTCAAATCTTCTGCAGCAGATTAAGTGTAAGGAAGCATCTATATACAAAAAACAAGTTGCAGCACATCCATAATACATAGCCGTCGGTTTCTCTGCAAAGTAGTATCTGTATTGATTTAACAGTCTCCAGTAGTTGCAGCCTTGACCTGTAAGGCCTTTAATGAGTACTCTGTGGCGAATATAACTGGTGAAAGATCATCCTACTAAACTAACTAAATCCGAAATATTATTATCAGGCCAAATTAAATATAATTATGTACCATTAATATCATTCGAATAAACTAGAAATTACTAAAAATTTTTTATAAAAATTAGTAAATAATCTTATTATTTTTTTTCTATATTATTTAAAATAATTAATATAAAACTATATATCTCATGCTTTTTCATCAACATTCTATCGAATGCCCAACCCCTTAGTAGTTTTTAAAGCCTTAAAATATATATTAATTATTTTCAACCACCGCTATACACTCCACAATAGGAATTATTAATGGTGTAAGGGACCGTGGGGAAGATCTAAGTGAGAATGGATTGACCAACTGTCAAAAGAAACGTATTATCTATAACACGACAAGAATCACACCTATAATTCTCTACTGACAAAATATAGAATCCGCAATTAAAAGAGATTTTACAAAAGAAGCACACAATAGCAGTTGCCTTACTATAATATTTCGAGATATGTGAATTACTCCACACATGCAGTGAACTGGAATCGTCGGTGAACAACGCATGTCAGCGAACCGTTCAGTTGATAGTTGAAAACTTTTTCAGGATAGTGAGTCATAATTGAGACAATCATTAAAAATATAATATAACAGGATAGACAACACCGGCAGCTAACTCTAACTGAGAAGCAACAAGACATCTCAAGGTATAGCAATATGAACCTATTAATATTAGCACTTACTTTGCATTTTATTTGCTTTGTGGTTAAATATCTACTCAAAATAATACTGTATACAGTATAAGTAGTCTCATAGATCGGTGAGACAATTATTTTTATCATTAATATGAAACCATATTTATACTTAAAGAAATTAAAATATGTACCTGCTAATGATCGAACTGTAGGACACACTGATATTTACCGTTATGTGATGTTGGTCGACTGTATGCTGATGGTGAAGCCTCATTGGAGGAAGAACTGCTATTCATTCCCCAGCTAGTAGCAGCAACATTACTTGACTCTGAAAATAAAATTAAAAATTGACTTCTATTTAAAAAATAAATAAATTAAAAAGATTTATTACAATTTCACAGACGTAACTCTGATATTTGGGTAGAAAGTTTCTTTTCTAACAGGATTGAATATATCAACTAATTAATAAAGGAAGTTTGCTTTAACTTGTGTTCAAAAAGATGTATCGAAAATTGTTTAGAAATAATACGTCAAGTTTGCAGCAGATCTAGTGTAGGGAGATTAATACAAAAAAGTGAGAATATATACAAAGCGCTTTCTTCCGCAAAGAGCGTATATACAGTTCAGTAGTTGGCAGTCTGGACCTGTATAGGTTAATTGAGATCTGTGGCGAAAATGTGACAGACCTACTATATAAACGAAATTATTATCTGGCAAAATTAAATATTAAATTAGTAATTAATTATAGAATAAACTAGGAATTACTGAAAATTTTATAAATTATTAAAATAAAAGCTTTTACTGTTTGCATATTATTTAAAAATAAAAATAAATATACTCAGTATTTTCCCATTACGAACGCATCACCCCTTAGGAGTTTTATATCTTAAAATATATTTAATTTTCAATATCCGATACACGGAAGGTAATTTTTTATGGGGTGGGTGTGGGAGAAGGAGTGATTACCAACTGTTAAAGAAGATTGCCGATCACAAAATTCTAACTGAAATATATAGAAATGCATTAAAAAAAAAGAGATTTTAAAAAGAACACAAATAGAGTTGTATATATTTTCGGAGAATATGAATTACACCTACACAATGGTGAACTGGAATCCGGTAACAACCGATTCAGCGAACCGGTTCAGTTGATAGTTGAAAACCTTTTCATGATAGCGAGTCAGTAGCTAACATTTTACATTTTAATATAACAGGAAAGCAAACCGGCAGCTAACTCTAATGACAAGGCAAAGAATCTCTTGTTAGAATTTAGAATATTATTATTAGATTAACTTTGCATGTTATTTGCTTTGTGGTTAATATCTACTAAAATAATACTTGTAAGTTGTATCTCAGAGGTTGAGACAATATATTTTTTTCTCATTATTTTATACTTAAGAATTAAAATATGTACGCGTTAATGATCGAGCTGTAGGACACACTGATTTCCCGTTATGTGATGTTGGTCGACTGTATGCTGATGTTGAAGCATCATTGGAGTAAGAACTGCAATTCATTCCCCAGCTAGTAGCAGCAACATTACTTGGCTCTGAAAATAAAATTAAAAATTGACTTCTATTTAAAAAATAAATAAATTAAAAAGATTTATTACAATTTCACAGACGTAACTCTGATATTTGGGTAGAAAGTTTCTTTTCTAACAGGATTGAATATATCTACTAATTAATAATAGAAGTTTGCTTTAACTTGTGTTCAAAAAGATGTATCGAAAATTGTTTAGAAATAATACGTCAAGTTTGCAGCAGATCTGGTGTAGGAAGATTAATACAAAATAGTGAGAATATATTCAAAGCGCTTTCTTCCTCGAAGAACGTATATACAGTTCAGTAGTTGGCAGTCTGGACCTGTATAGGTTAATTGAGATCTGTGGCGAAAATGTGACAGACCTACTATATAAACGAAATTATTATCTGGCAAATTAAATATTAAATTAGTAATTAATTATAGAATAAACTAGAAATTACTGAAAATTTTATTAATTAGTAAAATAAAAGCTTATACTGTTTGTATATTAATAAAAATATATATACTCAGTATTTTCCCATTACGAACCCATCACCCCCTTAGGAGTTTTATATCTTAAAATATATTTAATTTTCAACACCTGATACACGAAAGGTAATTTTTTATGGGGGGTGGGGGAGAAGGAGTGATTACCAACTGTTAAAGAAGATCGCCGATCACAAAATTCTAACTAAAAGATATAGAAATGCATTAAAAAAGAGATTTTAAAAAGAGCACAAATAGAGTTGTATATATTTTCGGAGAATATGAATTACACCTACACAATGGTGAACTGGAATCGGGTAACAACCGATTCAGCGAACCAGTTCAGTTTATAGTTGAAAACCTTTTCAGGATAGTGAGTCAGTAGCTAACATTTGACATTTTAATATAACAATAAAGCAAACTGGCAGCTAACTCTAATGACAAGGCAGAGAATCTATTGTTAGAATTTAGAATATTATTATTAGATTAACTTTGCATGTTATTTGCTTTGTGGTTAATATCTACTAAAATAATACTTGTAAGTTGTATCTCAGAGGTTGAGACAATATATTTTTTTTATCATTATTTTATACTTAAGAATTAAAATATGTACGTGTTAATGATCGAGCTGTAGGACACACTGATTTCCCGTTATGTGATGTTGGTCGACTGTATGCTGATGGTGAAGCCTCATTGGAGGAAGAACTACAATTCATTCCCCAGCTAGTAGCAGCAACATTACTTGGCTCTGAAAATAAAATTAAAAATTGACTTCTATTTAAAAAATAAATAAATTAAAAAGATTTATTACAGACGTAACTCTGATATTTGGGTAGAAAGTTTCTTTTCTAACAGGATTGAATATATCAACTAGTTAATAAAGGAAGTTTGCTTTAACTTGTGTTCAAAAAGATGTATCGAAAATTGTTTAGAAATAATACGTCAAGTTTGCAGCAGATCTGGTGTAAGGAGATTAATAAAAAATAGTGAGAATATATACAAAGCGCTTTCTTCCTCGAAGAGCGTATATACAGTTCAGTAGTTGGCAGTCTGGACCTGTATATGTTAATTGAGATCTGTGGCGAAAATGTGACAGACCTACTATATAAACGAAATTATTATCTGGCAAAATTAAATTTTAAATTTGTAATTAATTATTGAATAAACTAGGAATTACTGAAAATTTTATAAATTAGTAAAATAAAAGCTTATACTGTTTGCATATTATTTAAAAATAAAAATATATATACTCAGTATTTTCCCATTACGAACGCATCACCCCCTTAGGAGTTTTATATCTTAAAATATATTTAATTTTCAACACCCGAAACACGGAAGGTAATTTTTTATGGGGGGTGGGGAATGAGGAGCGATTACCAACTGTTATTGAATATTGCCGATCACAAAATTCTAACTGAAAAATATAGAAATGCATTAAAAAAGAGATTTTAAAAAGAGCACAAATAGAGTTGTATATATTTTCGGAGAATATGAATTACACCTACACAATGGTGAACTGGAATCGGGTAACAACCGATTCAGCGAACCGGTTCAGTTGATAGTTGAAATCTTTTTCAGGATGGCGACTCAGTAGCTAACATTTTACATTTTAATATAACAGGAAAGCAAACCGGCAGCTAACTCTAATGACAAGGCAGAGAATCTCTTGTTAGAATTTTGGGAGCTCCCCACTGCCTACATAAAAACAGGCCGAAGAGATCGGTCTAATTTTAATTTATTGCCTAGTTGCATTGCTTGAACCATACACATCATAACCCTCAATCTGTTTAGACAATACCATGAAGATTTAACTTTCTGATGGGCACCATCCTGCTAAACACATGTGTTACACAAAATCATCAGGGTTTGTTTGTCTGTTTATTTTTTTTTTGTTTATCTATGCTTTTTATTTATTTATTTATTTTTTTAAACATCCATTTTTTTCTAATGTAAGCATGAAATATTTCAATTGGTATTACTGTTTCAATCTATTAATGTGGAAGCCCATGATTTATATGGGAACAGCGGAGTATATAAAAAAATAAGCATAGAGGTTAAGTCTAGGATCAGAGAGATTTATAGAGAAATGCCGAGACTATGTAAAGATGCGTGTCTCACGAGTCCTTCTTATTATCATGATCTTCTCATTATCGTTATTATCATGGCGTTTAAAAAAGAAGAATTTCTTTTACATACATAGATATTAATTGTTTTGAGTCACTAACTGATCATGTTTGTCTTTATATATTATTATATTATGATTATATCATATAGTTTCTATACAAAGTAAATAATAATTATTATCTCTTCAAGTTTCTGAATCGGGAATTTTTTTTGAGTAAACGTAGCAAATAGATTTAGTTAGGATAAAGCAGGGTTCGTTCTACTTGAATGCTTAAATAAATTATAACCTTAATTGTTGGTTATCATAAGGTAAGATACTACATCAGGTAAAGAAAAGATAAACGATTTAAAAATAGAAAAGAAAAGAAGTAGCTTGTATAACTTTTGATAAAAATTTTTTGTTTCGTTTAATATTTCGCAATATTATTTACCAAACTTTAATAAGCTGGTACTTTTTCTCTACCTTGTATTTATTGTGCGTTTTTATTATTTGTATTCTTAAGCTCTGATGATGAAACTATGTTGTTTTATTACCTTACCCTACTGACTTCCCATACCCCGATTTTACGTTTTGTGATATTGTTGATAATACATTTGATTAATAAAGTTTTGTCCTAGTGCTGTAAAGCCTTGAGATGCTACCTTTTTATCCTATTGATTTATTTATATATTATAGTTTATGTATATATATTTTATTATTAAGTTATTTAATTAACTTATATATATATAGTATAATCTATATATATATTTATTATTTAGTTATTAATTTAATATTATGTATATATAATATATTATATATAGTATATAGTAGGCACTTACAGCTTTAATCAGAGGAGCCGTATGGAATTAGTGTATGATAGCTATTATATATATGTATATTTTGTATATGTTATATGAGAGATCTAAGTATTAGTTATTAAGTATTTACGGTTATATAGTATATATGTATTAAATATTTATTATATTTAAGGTAATTGTTGAATTAATATTTTTATGTTTATAACTTAGAATTATGAATAGATATGGTGCTCTTGTAATAGGTGATTAGTAATTCTATTAAAGTTTATTAATTTATGTTAACATGTTGGTTTCATTATTTGATAGTGGTATTTGGTATGTAGATACTTAATGTACTTTGGGAGAATATAACGGAGAACAGTATTTCGTGTGACGAGCGTAATAAGCATTAAAGTGTAATATTAGAGAACTCTTATTAACTATAGTGTGTATGAATATTGAGAGGATCTTTTATAGTTATTTTTTTGTACATTAATATTACTGTAATTGTAGTGATGTTGAATATTTTAACTTATTATTATAGTTTTTGCTATTTTTATACTATTTTGATTCCATTTATTTTGTTGTGATGGTGTGTGTATTGGTCATTTACGTAGTTATATATTTATTTTAGTAAAGATAGTATATTCGACATAATTATATGTTTTACCTTGCTGGTTGATATGTGTTAAATTCAAATTCGAACCCTCGTTTATTACTTATTTTATTCCTAGTAATAATTTGTTTGTAATATGTATAAATATTGGTCTCAAACACACTCTCTAAGGTGATAGATTGAAGATGTTGGTTTAATATTCTATATTATTTTAATATTTGGAAACTTAAATTCGAGAGTGATCGATTCGAGTGGTAGTTACCAAAATTTGAGTAGCAGGAGGTGGTAAGAGACCGCTAACGTCGCCAATGAAAGCGTCGGGTCCGGTTAGTCCTGGTGAGTATTGTTTCCCTTTGGGGCTTTGGCTATCGTCTTGCTCGACTTTAATGGTCGGCTCCTGAACTTGATTAAGATTGCCGTGAACGGTGATGGGGAGAAAAGGAGAGTTAATTGAATTGAATGTTCGCCGTTTTCAAACATGTCAATGGAACTATCCACATGTGAACTAGTCATCTAATAAATCTAAATGGCAAAGTATGAAGAAAGATTTATATATACATTTGCTGTGTAGCTAAACTATAATACGTCTATGATAGGACATAGTATAAGTATACACACGCGCGATAGCTGGTTATGGGTCGTAGGTAGGGATGGCGTTCAGGTGCTTGATTTTCTTGATGTATTGTTATCTTTTTTGCAAATTACTATATTATAGTATTATATTATGTATATATGTTTATAGTAAATAATTATGGAGATTTTTGTTTATAAGATAATTAACGAGTAAAATTTTGTCAGATTTTCGGACCATATATGTTATATTTTTAATTTTTGAAATAAGAATTTTGATAGAAGCAATTTCAGATTTTTTTTACTGTTTTATTTATCAGGGATTATTGTTGATTTTATCAATAATAATTTTTTTTAATTTATATTATTTAGTTTAGTAATTATATATATTTTATATATATATAATATATATATATTATATGTTATATATATCTATTTATGTATATATTATTATTTTAATGAAAAAGTGTATTATATATATTATTAATATCTATATAGTTATATTCTTAGAGATAAAATTATAAACCTATGCATATATATATTATATATATTATATATATATATATATTATAAGGTGTGGTGGAGAGTGGAATTTTTAGAAACCGTTTTGCGACTGTAGTCAGCGGATTCACTGTGGGTATTCATAGGGTAACAATGGGATTATTCCGTGGGGTAAGATCAGTACAAGGATTAGATTCATGCACAGGTCAAAAAAATTATTAAACTAAATTATCTGTAGTTAGATTATATAACTACTATCATATATTAGTAGATTGTTAGTGATTAGAGAATTTTAGTTAAAATCGTGCATCTACGTAAAATAAAATAATACGATAAAGTCTCATGGCCCAGCCCAGCGCTTACTAGAGATGCGGTCATTTGAGTAGGCGTAGTTTTTTTGCGCTCGTTCAGGGGTAATGTCTCCGGTAGCTGCGGCAACTGATAATTTGTGGCCATTTGTGAATGTGAATCTCGTCCGATTTCGCTAGATTCCTGAATCATATTTTGGTTTGTTTTGACGAGAACCAAAACAGAATGTGTTTATTTTATAGCTTTTTAATATCATTTAAGAAGTATCGCATCTTAGGTAGTTGTATGGAATTAAGGTGGGATGTTGTTACTCATTTGGCGTTAAATAAGTAAGTTGTTTGCTTGTTTTGTTATGGGGCATGATTGAATAGATGATTGTGGTATTCGGATAAAATTTGGAGGGCAATTTTCGAGTTGCGTGTGTTTTCCAGCGAAAAGTCGCATTGGTTATCAGGCCATGGTGTTTGCATAGAGTCGGTGCTTCGAATGAAGAAGGAGAATTGGGCCTTTGTTGTCTGGGAAGGGAAAAACGGATAAGGATAAAAAGGATAAGGGGAACAGGAGTTAACGACTGTGGCGACATGGGTATCTGTTTTGCCAGGTACGTTATTATTAATCTTATATTAGCTTTCAATGATTTATTTAAAAAAACGACAAAAATCAGTAATAAAAATGATATGAAAAGCCGGTATTATTAGTCAAATAGATACTCAAACACACAAATCTTTATATATATATAATAACACGAAAATATATTAACTGATCTGAGGCAGAGGCAACGACTACTCGAAAAGAATTTTTGAGGTAATTGAAGTTCTTGGCATAGTAATTAAGTACAATAATTTATATAAGATGGATTAATGAATTACATAGTCGATACTACCAGGATGATCAAGTTGCATAAAATAATTATTAATTAGTTAATTATATAATTAATGTTTTAATAATATTATATTATTTTTTTCTTTGCTGAACGCAATTTAAATGGGGATTATTTTACAAAAAAAATGACTGATACTGACTCGTCAGGCCCATCCAAAGTTTGCCTAGCTTTAGAGAATCAGGAACTATTTTTTTTTTCGTACTCCGAAATTAACAATTGACACCAGAATCGCTACTATTAAAAAGGAATTCGAGTAGAAATTGATGCCCGCATCTTAAAGTTAACTGTCGAGACGAATCATTATATATACTATATATATATATATATTATATATAGTATATATATATATTAATAGTATATAGTATATATTATATATATATATATAATATATATATACTATATACTATATATATATAGTATAGTGTATATATTATTACTTATATAGTTTATATATCTATAGTATTATATATATATATGATATATATATATAAGTTATATTTATATTTCTGCCTTTTTAATATTTTTTGGGCTCACGTAAGGCAAGTGAGGGGCGTTTGCCGTTGACTCTGCTACCCAAAAAGCCGGCCACTGGATGATGCTATATATTATAATATATTATGATATATATATATATATACTATATTATATATATTATATATATATATATGCATATAATATATATGATATAATGATGATGATATATATTTACATATATATATATATTATATATATATATATTATATATATATATTTATATATATATATATATATATATATAATATAATATATGTCATTATATTAGTGTTTGATAGTATGTATATATATATAATATATATTATACTATGAATATATATTAATAGTATTGATATGTATCATAGTAGTAAATATTGGAGTTAATCAGATATCATATATATAGATATAGTATTAAATATTATTAATTAAGTACAAGCACATATTGATTAATGAATAGAGATTATTATTTTATATATATATATATATGTAATATATGATATATATAAAGGTATATATATATAAGCTACTATATCATTATATAAGTATATTGATGTATTAAAGAACAGTTCAAAGTAGATTGCATTTTCCCTTTCAAAAAGTGTTAATTGAAGGTACCTTTAAGATGCGCAGGTATAGTCCATGGGCCAAGACTGTTCCTAAGTTATTATTTGAATGTTAGTAATTATTAAATCAGTTTTTAAGGCAGTAGTGAGCTATCGAGAAACTTAAGAGGGGGTTTTATAGAGAAGGGCACGTTACATTAGCGCGAAGTTTTGGAGGATTTGTTGTTTAAAACGCTGCGTCTGTGTGGACCCAGTGGTAGTTTTTAGATTAGTATTGGGCACTAAAGGTATATACCCCCTTTCTGTATGTAAAAAAACAATGAATAGAACCATTGGTAAAAAAGATATATTACCAGTTTAATTAAATAGAAGAAAGAATTTTTTTTGGGGGTTAACTTAGTAACTGGCTAACTGCTACTTACAACTTCATAATCTTTATCTGACCAAAAGAACAAAGATTAATTCTCAGAGCTGTTTAAACAGAAATCGTTAAGCAAGCTGGTAAAATAAAGTCTTACGTGATCAAAAACTAGAGCCAATTTTGGAAAACTAATAAGCTACTCTGGCTATTAATTAAAAAATTGATTTTGTTGCGTCTTAAATAATTTTGCAAAAAAACAACGCGCTACGATCCTAATTGCTCTTTCTCGCATTCTCTCAATCAAGGTTTTTGTAGGTTAATACTCCATGAATAGGGTAAGATATCTTTCGCACACGTTTTCCATCTAGATCTAGACTTTCACTAACTATCGTGGCAACTTCCTCCTCTCAGGGATACTCCTTGTCGGTTATCCGAGTTGTATAATGATCGAGTGGCACGGGATACCTGACATCTATGTACCCCAGGGAAGACACAATTTGATCTAATGCCTGTCCGGCTCCAGAAAAAAGACTGTCAATTTACTTGGTTGAAGCTGCTAGGGCGGTTCACGGGAACCGTTTGGTATTCATTCAATTCGCGAATTTTTTTTCCTTTCAATTGTAAAGGAGTCTCATCCGCCCTTTGAAGCGCCCCAGGTGCGAAAAAAGTGCTTCAAATAGCACTTTTTTCGCACCTTGGGAGCTTCATTTCCACTAGACTATCTATCTTTCTACCTTTGCGGCACCACTTTGACACCGTCTTGTTTCTATACGTTCTTACCACAGCGATCGACCTAGAAAGAAGCTGGAACACTCTTATTTTCACATTCTTTACGACACCCTTGAAGCACAAGAGTTGCAGGGAAAATTAAAAAAAAAAAAAAAATAAAATAAAATAAAAAATGAAAAAATAACTTACCCGAAGCACCAGAACTTCCAAATGATATATATTTATTTGGACCAATCACCTTTAGCGGCTGTAAAATACAAAATATATTAATGCAGTATAGCTGTAAACCCCAGTGAATTACTCTTTTTGTATTAAGTTCTTTTCATATTGAAACTCTCTGATCGTACAAAACATTTAAATGAAGAAAAATACTGAACATTGTGGATATATAGGATCTAGACTAATGTTTGAAACCTATATATTACTCCGATTTCATAAAAAAAATTTTTAGAGTAAAATTCCATTGCAGTAATATTAAAATTTTCCTGACTGTTGAACCATCACGCGTTATATTTTGTTGTTTGTTATGTAAATCTATCTTTATTTTATAATTTTTCTTAAAAATTTTGTTAGTAGTGTCCACGTGGTTTCTATCAATTCCTTAACCATCCCATTCTGATTTCAAATATTTTGAATTTCTCATTGCAATACCGATTTCGGCTCTATCAAGGATCATGCTATTTCAATCGCGGTTCCGATTCCATCTATTTAGGGTCCTGCACTTTCATTTCCGAAGCTACTTATTTCAATTATATTCAATTGGAATTAAAATAACTTTATATTCCAAAGACAAATATTGTATTAATAAAGGTGTTCCTAAATTTCTTCATGAAAAATTATGGTGAAGTGTGCGAGGGCCGAGGAACATGGTGAGTGCCTCCATTTAAACATCTCGATGATGGGGCAGGGAAATGGAGCCCTGCCATGTTAAGTTATTATTGCTGGATATGGTAAAATGAGAGTGTTCTGGGAACACAGGAATACAATAGACAGTGGGCAAAGCGCAAAAGGGCATTGGTTAAGGGTATGATCGATTTTTTATTCATATTTTAACTGAGACAACTGGAAAAATAAGAGCTAACCATTAAGGCCTAAGTATTTATTTATTGTGAGCCAAGCGCTCTTAACTCGATATTTTCTATCAAAAATATAATTACAAGCATCAAAAATTAAAACAATCTATACAAATTTTCAAAAGTTAAAAAATATTTAACTCCACTTGCGATATGTAAAACGATATAATGGGAGGTGCAGTTAAAACTGGAATTTTATAGACAAAATAAAAAATAAATAATTTGAGGAATCGCTGTACGTCTAAAAAAAAGTTCGGCCTAAATACAAAAATTTACACTTATTTCGATTTTCCAAGAATTTCAAATTGGCTTCCAAAAATACTTTCAAACCCCTATCCGAACCTTTTTAATTATTATTGATTATTATTGATTATTATTATTATTTATTGTTATTATATCTATTATTATTAGGATGTATTATGTATTCATTTATTATATTATTATTATGTATTTTATTATTATTGAATTATTATTATTATTATTATATTGATTATTATTATGATATTATTATTGATTATTATTATATTATTATTATTTATTGT
>JABUQX010092640.1:2500-21026 GCA_015478945.1 Trachelipus rathkii
TCCATAATTTCAACCTTCATACATGAAAGAATCAAGAGAGTTCAACGGTAGACGAAAAAAAAAAAAACGGAAATTCAAATAAAATCGAATTAAATAATTGTGGATAATGTAAATATATTAGGATGAACGAAACTCCAAATATTTTGTCATTTATAGCTCAGGTATAAACTAATATAATTATATTATATAAATCCTATATTGCACAAAAGATAGAAATAACTCCTAATTCCACTTTCAACTAAAAAATAAAAAGTAATATTAATTTAAACACCAAGAAAAAATATAACACAGAAGTCATAAAAAAAAAGTAATAAGTATAGACTTCAACGTAAACAATTTAAAAGAATCATAAACTATAAATATATCCAAATTAACTGAAAAATAAATCAAACAAAAAATGGAATAAAATAATAATAATAAAAAAATCATACTGCAAATATATCCAAAATAACTGGAAAATAAATAAAATAAAAAATGAAATAAAAAATAAAGAGAAATAAATAAATAAAAAAAAAATCATATACTGCAAGTATATCCAAAATAATTGGAAAATAAATAAAATAAAATAAAAAAAAATATAAATAAAAAAACTAAATAATAAATAAATAAATAAATACAAATCACACTGCAAAATAACTAGAAAATAAATGCAATAAAAATTAAAAATCTCTACTCCTTTCACCTTCTAATATTAAGTATTACTTAATTTTAAACCAAGTGACTTATTCGTAACTTATTATTATTATTATTATTATTATTATTATTATTATTATTATTATTATTAGTAACTTATTATTAACTAATATTCGTAATATTAAAATAATTTTAGGACTATTATAACAATCAATGTTGATTTTTCATATTATCTTTAAAAGATTTTTTATTTTCTGAAAATGACACTTTACCAATGTGGGCTTGAAAGTGAACATTAAAATGACATTTCTGATTAAAATTTTTATCGGGAACACTAAAATGTTATTTCCCCCGTGTGGGTTTGAACTTGCTTTATTAAATCATATTTCACATTAAATAATTTTTAATAAAAATAAAACTAATTTTTTTTTTCATCTGCGTAAGTTCGATCCTGAACATTTAAAATGTTTTACCTATAAAATTTTTCTTGCAGAAAAAACACTTAAATGTTTTGTCATTTGTGTGGATCCAAATATGCCTTACTAAACTACTTTTCTTAGTAAAAGTTTTATAACAATAAAAACACTTCAATGGGTTTTCAACAAGGTTGGTTCGAATAAAGGTTTTATAACAATAAGAACACATAAATGATTTTTTATTTATGTGGGTCTGAAAATGATTTTTAAAGTTCTGTCTCAGGAAATCTTTTCCACAGTACTTACACTTAATAAATAGTTCACTCCTGTGAGTTTGAAGGTGAAACTTTAAACCAAGTTTATTATCAAACTTTCTGGTACAATACGAGCACTTAGATACTTTATTATTAGTTGCATTATAATTTTTTGTATTATTATTATTATTATTATTATTATTATTATTATTATTATTATTATTATTATTATTATTATTATTATTATTATTATTATTATTATTATTATTATTAGTATTAGTAGTAGTAGTAGTAGTAGTAGTAGTAATGTACTTTTCAGTATTACAAACGGAACTTCGCTTCTCTACAATATAGTCATTATTAATACTATTTTCATTAAGTAAAGCTGAAGAAGAGCCTCTAAAAATAGCCGATGTTTTTGCATCAATATTTCTGGGCTTTGAAAAGTTGTTCGGCCTTTTAATAAGCTTTGCCTGTGGTAAGACGTCTTCTGTTTCTAAATCAACTGAAAACAAATAAAAACAAACAAGCGTTTAATTAAAAAAAATTAATATAAAAAGAAAACTGCTGTATATAGAAAGAATGATTTTGAAATAACAAATAAAATTAAACATTAATATTTTATAGTCAGTTAACAAAAAATAAATATTTACGAACTCCTACAATACACGCATCCAGCTGGTGTCCCCCATCATCGTTATTATTGTAATTACTACTAATGAAAATTAAAAAAAAAAATTTGTGTTCCTGTACGGATGTAACTGCTTATTGAAAAAGAGGCCATACTAGTGTAAAATAAACACTTGGATATCACCTAAAAAAATAAAATGTAGTGTCACATCTTAAAGAGTAAATTCAGTTCCTGCAAGGATGCAAAAATAACGTCCGATCGAAAGTGCGGAGATTCAGAGAGCCTAGCATGTAGGAAAGCCGATTCCTGGATACCCAAATAAAGTATTAAAGACACATCAAAACGTTTCAAAGAAAGTAACTTGATTATTAAAACATATTTGGAAAATCGGAAATGTAATGTTGGGAAACTACGAGAATCTGACTTAGTTTGTATTTTTCCTAACCTCCATTCTTCACTGGAAAAGTCAAAAACTGATTACGCAAAACAAACAAACATTAAACAATTTTGAATTTGAAAACTTTTATATTCTTATTATTACGAAAAATTTCCATAAACCAATTTAAAAATAACAGGTTTGTTAATGTTAAGTGTGCAGCAGTACATACATGTTATAGCTACTATAATGGATCGGGATAAAGACTCCAGAATAAATCTTTGACGAAGCAGATTCCAATTTAAATCTTAAAAAGATTGGAGTTAATGGAGGAAGCAAAACCTACAAACTTTGCTACTGAAATCGGATGATTCGGCCAAGTTTTAAAGAAGTCTGTTTCAGCACAGTGGTAAATAAACGGAAACAGGAGGAAGAGGGACTGCCTTTCTGCTGCTAAATGGTGCACAAATTGAGGGTCCTGAAGAAAGCACAGATGATATCCAGGAAGTGCTCTCAGGGAGGGGCGTTTTTATGTTCATGATATCACTCGAGTTTAAATGAAAATGTCAGTTTCCTAATTTTCTTCAAACATGACAAAATTTCCGATGTGAGGAGCAATGAGTTCAAGTTATTTGGAACATAGGTATTCAAGGAGTTCTTTAAAAACTAAGTTTTTCTTAAATATAAATATATAGATTGAGTTTTTTTTTTTTAGTTTAAGAAGACATTAGTACTTACATATTTAATTTAATTAGGACCGTATTTAAAATCTCTCTAAATAGCATATGAATATCCTTTTTTATGTCAACATAATTATCTAGAGAGGCTTAAGTAATGGATAATACAGTGCAGATAATTCTACTCTACAAGAATGGTTTTCCATTTAGGTTAACATGTAAGGTAAAACTATTGCATTAATATTAAGGGCATCGAAAATTTAATGAATTTATTATGTGTTCTCGATAAATTTACCTTTTTAATTTAATGATTATGGTAACTTTAACTTTAGTTCTGTAAAACATGACTGTTGAATCGGAACCAAGTTATTTACTATAAAATAAAAGGGGTTCGGAACCAGAGAGCATATTTTAAAATGATTGAACCAGAGCAGCGAATTTTAAAATTGTGAAGTCGGTGTAGGGACTGGGAGTAGTTTTAAATTGAGTTGGTTCCTCAGTTTATAAATTGCTCAAGCAGACTCACATAGTGTAAAAGGATTCATTTACTGAAACGAGTTTCCTTATATTTAATAATATAAATAAATCTGGGGACAATCTCCTCCAGGCAGGACGTATATTAGCACTTTATGTTCAATCAGCGAGACCTTTCGAGAAAGATCCCTGTTTTTTTTTCAGTCATACGACAGAAAAGGCTGGATGGCCAGGCCTATCGCAGATGACGGGAATTTATTCCATTAGCAACAAAGCACGTCGCTAATGTGCTCATTTACGTCTGAGCAAGACGAAACTAAAAGCAAGGAGAGAATAGCACATTCTCCCTCCCCGATCAGTCTTGAACTTACTCCACTACCTTTATTTACCAATATTTACTTTCTCTACCTTAAGGCATGGAATGCTTAGAAATAATTATGAAGATTTATTACAGCAATGAATTTCGCAGTCTAATTATCTCCAATGTATAGATGCTCAAAATATAGGTTTTATAAAGGTTTCCATAATTTCAACCTTCATATATGAAATAATTAAGAGAGTTCGGTGGTAGACGAGAATAAAGGAAAATCAAATAAAATTGAATTAAGTTACAGTGGATAACTTAAATATTAGGATAAACGAAACTCCAAATATTTCATGTCATTTATAGCCAAGGTATAAACTATTATAAATAATATAAAATCCTAAATTTCTCAAAAAATATAAATAACTACTAATTCCTCTTTTCAATAAAGTAAAAGCAAAAAAAAACTTAAGCACCACGAGAAAATATAATACAATAGCTATCAAAAAAGGAATAATATATACTTCAACGTAAGAAATTTAAAAGTATCATATACTGCAAATATAACCAAAATGAATGGAAGTTAGGGGAATCTGCATAAAATAACGAATTTGGATGGTGCTTTCGTAACTGATGTAATGGCAGTAATGAAGAGGTAAGTTAGGAGAATCTGCATAGAATAATGAATAGGGATGGTGCTTTCGTAACTGATGTAATGTCAGTAATGAAGAGGTGATAGTGAATGTGTGCGGGTTTGATGATGCAAGAAGAAATGGGTATTTTGGGGATGAGGTAATGGGTAGGGTGATAAAGTTGAAGAATGGTAAATCTGCAGGCATAGATGGAGTTACTGATGAAATTATTAAGAATGGAGGTGAGATGGTGATTAAATAGATTTGGAAGTTGTGTAACAAAGCGTTCATGGACGATATAGTTCCGAGATATTGGAGGAGAGCAGTAATAGTACCCTTATATAAGGGTAAGGTGGGATAAGAGGAACTGTATGAACTACAGGGGAATTAGTTTATTGAATATTGTAGGGAAGATATATGCTGGTATTTTGGTTGAAAGAGTACATCAAGTGACTGGAGGAATGGTTGCATTTAGAAGTGGTAGAGGATGTGTGGATCAAATCTCTACATTAAAACAAATGATTGCGAAAATGAGAGAAAAAAAATAAGAGAAAAGAATAATAATTTGCATTTAGGTTTCATAGACTTGCAACAGGCGTATGGCAGGATTGATAGGAAAGCTCTGTGGCAGGTGTTAGTGATATATGGTGTTGGTGGTATTCTTCTGAATAGAATACAAAGTATGTATGACAATAGTGAAGCGTGTGTAAGAATAAATGGAGTTGAAAGTGATTGGTTTAATATTAATAGCGGAGTGAGGCAGGTAAGTGTTGCCTCCTTGGTTATTTAATTTGTATATGGATGGGGTTATGAAAGGAATTAGAGGTAGGGGTGGCAGGGGAAGGTGTTAGAATGATGGAGAATGGAAGAGAGTGGAGGGTGCCCTGTTTAATGTATGCGGATGATTTGATTTTGCGTGGTGAATATGAAGAGAGTTAGACAGGATTGGTAAAGAGGTTTGGTAGGGTGTGTAAAAGGAGGGATTTGAAAGTAATCGTACAAGATAGTAGGGTTATGGTAGCGAGTTAGGAGAGTCAGAGGGGTGAAGTCATGTTAGATGGTGAGCAACTGGAACAAGTATCCGAGTTTAAATCTTTAGGATATATGTTGGATGAAAAGAGAACGGGTAATGCAAAATGTAGTAGGAAAGTTGTGGATGGTAGGAAGGTAGTTGGTGCAATTAAATCCTTGGTGGATTTGAAGAAACTAAGTTTTGCGTGCGCTAGGGTTTTGCTTGAGGGTATGTTGTTACCTGTCTTAATGTATAGTAGTGAAACTATGGCCTGGAATAAGAGGTATAGATCTAAGGTACAAAGTGTTCAGATGGACAATCTTAGGGGCGTGGTAGGTGTGAGAAGAATTGATAAAATTAAGAATGAACACATTAGGAGGTTGTGTGGTGTGAAGAAAACAAAAGTACATCGAGATGGTTTGGTTATATGGAAAGGATGGATGATAGTCGGATGGTTAAGCGGATGTATAGTGGTGAGTGTGCTGGGAATCGACTGGCTGGGAGACTGATGAAAAAGTGGATTGAGTGAGTAAAATAGTGCATGAAAGAGAGGAATACGAGTTTGGCAGAGGCGAGAAGAAAGGTGCAAAACAGAAGTAAATGGCGGGGTTTTGTGAGGTTGTATGGTTGTGGGCATTGCCCAGGGGATGAATCCCACATTGACGAGATACTACAGTGAGGGTTCGTCGCAGTCTCGTGAAACCTCTAGGGTGAATTTTTCTGACTGTGACGAGTTCTCACTTGTTGGTATAAAGGGGACGATAAATGGGGGTTTTCTTTTCGACTTGCGTCATGTTTTTCTACTACTTTTCTGTTCCGGTGTATGCTACGCACCTCACCCCCAATCTGGAGATAGGAAGAGGATGATAATAATATAATATCCAAAATAACCGGAAAACAAATCAAACAAAAAATAAATAAATTAAATAAAAGAAAATAAATAAATAAAATTCGTTTTCAAAATATCTAAAATAAATAAAAATAAATAAAATAAAAATAAATAAATAAAAATCATTTATATATACTGCAAAACATATCAGAAATGACTGAAACTCCAAAAAAAAAAAATAATAATAAATAAATTTAAAATATCCAATACTTTCACCTTCTAATATTAAGCATTACTTAATTTAAATGACATCTATGATTAAAATTTTTATTACAAATAGTAAAATGTTATTTTTTCAAGTGGGCTCCAGCATGCTTTACTAACTCAAATATCACATTTAAAAATTTTCAACAAATATAAAACTAAAATGTCTTTTTTTTTAATCTAGTCAGTTCGATGGTAAACATTTAAAATGTTTTACCTATAAAATTTTTCTTAAATGTTTTATCACCCGTGTTGGATCCGTATATGCCTTTCTAAATAATACTTACGAATAAAAGTTTTATGACAATCAGAGCACATTAATGGTTTTTCAATAGGGTGGGTTTGAATGTGGGTTTCTAAATCCTCTTTCCGAATAAAACTTTTATTACAATAAAAACACCTAAATTTTTTAATCGTGTGCCTTCGGATATGAATTTCTAAGCTCCGTTTCAGAAAGAAACCTTCTCCACAGCATTTACACTTAAATAGTTTATTCGTGTGATTTCGAAGGTGAAACTTTAAACCACGTTTGCTACAAAACTTTTTGGCGCAAAACGAGCATTTGTGTGATTTATTATTATTTTTATAATTTTTTGTATTTTTATTATTCTTTTTAAATTTTTTTCTATCTTTATTATTTTTACCTTCATTTTTTGTATTATTATTATTATTATTATTATTATTATTATTATTATTATTATTATTATTATTGTACTTTTCAGTATCACAAACGGAGCTTCGCTTCTCTACAATACAGTCATTATTATTTTTATTAAGCAAAGTTGAAGAAGAACCTTTATAAATAGTCGATGCTTTTGTATCATTATTTCTGGGCCTCGAAAAGTTGCTCGGTCTCTTAATAAGCTTTGCCTGTGGTAAGACACCTTCTGTTTCTAAATCAACTGAAAACAAATAAAAAAACAAACAAATATTTAATTTAAAAAAAATAATATAAAAAAATAGCTGCAGAAAGAGTAATTTTGAGATTAAAAATAAAATTCATTCACCTACATTAATATTTTAGTCAGTTGACAAAACTTAAATATTTACTAATTTTTATTTTTTGTAGAATAAATACATCCAACTGGTGTTCCAATCATCGTTATTAGTATAATACTACTAACTAACTAACTAACTAACTAACTAACTAACTAACTAACTAACTAACTAACTAACTAACTAACTAACTAACTAGCTAACTAAGCTAGCTAACTAACTAACTAACTAACTAACTAACTAACTAACTAACTAACTAAACTAACTAACTAACTAACTACTAAATAAATATATATATATATATATATATATATATTATATATATATATATATTATAAATATATACCACTGGTGTTTAAACATCTTTATATGTGTAGATATATATACTATATATATATAATATATATATATATATATATTATGAGGGGAGTGGTGGAAAGAACACTTCGAAAATCTGCACTATATTAAACAGTAATGATGAGGTGTTAGTGAATGTGTGTGGTTTTGATGGTGGCGCAAGAAGGAATAGGTAATTTTGGGGATGAGGTTAATTAGTTAGCGAGGAGGTAATGGGTAGAGTGAGAAAGTTGAAGAATGGTAAATATGGCAGGTATAGATGAAATTCTAGTGAAATGATCAAGAGCGGAGGCGAGATGGTGATTGATACTGGATTGGAAGTTGTGTAATAAAGCGTTTATGGAGGGGTATAGTTCCAAGGGATTGGAGGAGAGCGGTAATAGTACCCTTTATAAGGGTAAGGGAGAAAAGGGGAACTGTAGAAATTATAGGGGAATAAGTTTAATTGAGTTTGTAGGGAAGGTATATGCTGGTATTTTTTGGTCGAAAAAGATGAGTCCAGTGACTGGACTGATTGGTGAAGAACAAGTGCGTTTAGGAGTGTAGACGGATGTGTGGATCAAATACTTTACATTGAAACAAATGATGAGGAAAATGAGGGAGAAGAAGAATAAAATTAATATTTAGGTTTTATTGGATTTACAACAGGCGTATGATAGAGTTAATAGGAAGTCTTTATGGCAGGTATTAGTGATATATGGTCGTTGGTGGTAGGCTTCTGAATGGAATCAAAATATGTATGACGATAGTGAAGCGTCGTGTAAGAATAAATGTTTTTGTGTCAATGGTGATTGGTATGATGAATGATGAATGAATGATATATATATATATATATAATATATATTATATATATAATATAATATTTTATATATATATATATATATATATATATATATATATATATATATATATATTATATATATATATATATATATATTATATATATATATATATATATATATATATCACTAAAAAGCGACCACACTAATGTGAAATTAACACTAGGGTCTGCAGTAAAGAAAACGAAATGTAGAGTCAATGTGGACTTGTCACATCTTATGGAATAAGTTTAATTGCCGCGAGAACGCAAAAATAACGTCCGACCGAAAGTGCAGAGATTTAGCTAGAATGTAGGAAAGTCGATTCCTGGCAAAGCCAAAAAAAAGTATTAAAGATAGAGCAAAACCTTTCGAAAAAAGTAACTCAATTATCAAAATATTTTCAGAAAATTGGATATGTAATGTTGTGAAACTATCTGAATCTGACACGGTCTGTATTCTCCCCCTCCCCTTCAACCTCATTCTTGACTGGAAGAGTCAAAAACTGATTCAACAAAACAAACATTTAACAATTTTGAAATTGAAAAAATTTCTATTATTACGAAAAATTTTCATAAAACATTTTTAAAAAAACAGGTTTGTTAATGTTAGTGTACATACATATATCAGTTATAGCTATTTTTCTGGGTCGGGACAAAGACTTCAGAATAAACTCTTGACGAAGCAGATTTCAATTTAACAAAAAAAAATTTTTTTTTTTTAAACTTGTTTAAATGAAAATTTCAGTCATATATATATTTTTTTAATATGATAAAATTTTCAGTTATTTAGAATATATGTTTTCAATGAGCTTTCTTTAAAAACTTAAGTTTTTCTTAAATATAAATATATCGGTTGAATTTTTAGTTTAAGAAGACATTAGTACTTACACATTTCATTTAATGAGGACAATACTTAAAATCTCTCTAAATAGTATATGAATATCGTTTGTTATGTCAACACAAGTCATACTGCTTCAAAAGCACAAATAATTCCACTTTACAAGAACGGTCCTCCCTTTAGGTTCACATGTAAGTTAAAACTACTTCATTATTATTATTATTAAGAGCATCAGAAATTTAATGAACTTACTTCTCACCAGTTGTTCTGGACGAAACCCCTACACCGCGCTCGGTCCTCACAGACTCCCAACTATTCCATCCCACGTCCTTTTCTTTCAACGGCCATCCTCACGTTATCACTCCATCTGGTTCTTAGTTGTTCCACTCCACATATTCCATCAGTCCTCCATCTGCAGTATTTCTTCGGGTATCTATCCCCATCACATGTCCGTACCATCACAGCTGTCCCCTTTTCAATAACTCGGTATACTCTCCACCCCAGTTCCTCTCTGATATCATCATTTCTCAGTCTATCCCTCCTCGTAGCTCCCTTTATGAATCTCAACACCCTCATTTTACATGTTTGCATCTTCTAGTTTTTGTGGTTAGCGCACACGCTTCGTGACCATACGTTAGTATAGGTCGTAAAATACACATGTATATTATTATTATCACCTTTCGAGGGACAATAGTCGCGTAGTAACGGATATAGCGATCTTAATGCATCATTAAGCTTTTCTATTCAATTATTCAATTCTATGTTAATAACATTACCAGCCTCAAAACAAACACCAAGGTATTTAAACTGATCAACCTGCTTCAATTCCTGATTCCTCACTCTAATATTCATTTCCTCCTCCTTTTTACTTATCAGCATCACCTCCATCTTCTCCCATTTATCTCTTCTTCTCTCCCTCAACTCCTCATCCCACACTACAATAAATCTCTGCAAACTTCCCTTGATTCCGCCACCAACGCAAGATCATCTGCGTATCCAAAGAGAGTTCCCCCCACTCATCTTCCGACTATTTTTTCCACAATAATCCATGAACAGGATAAACAAAATCGGAGAGAACACTACCCTGCTTCACCCCGTGTCGATCTCAAACCAATCTTCATCGTCCATCGGGGTCTTCACTTTGCCTAAACTATTCGTATATTATTATGAGCTTATTAATAGAATGTTTTTCCGATAAATTTACCAATTTAATTTAATGATATTGTAACTCTACTTTCAGTTCGGTGAAACAGGACTGCTGAGCCGGAACAGAGTTATTTACGATAAAATAAAAGTGGTTCGAAACCAGAGAGCATATTTTAAAATGGGGGAACCGGAGCCGAGAAATTTTTAAATT
The DNA here is from genome assembly GCA_015478945.1 of Trachelipus rathkii. Taxonomy (NCBI): domain Eukaryota; kingdom Metazoa; phylum Arthropoda; class Malacostraca; order Isopoda; family Trachelipodidae; genus Trachelipus; species Trachelipus rathkii. The sequence goes on from JABUQX010092640.1 coordinate 13,371, forward strand.
GTGGAACAGGAGTAGGGGCAGGGTAGTTTAAAATGGAGCGGGTTCCCCAGCTTATAAATTGTTCAAAGCAGACTAACAGTGTAAGAGCATTTATTTATTGAAACAAACTTCCTTATATTTAATTATATAAATAAATTGGGGCGCCTACCTCCCCCAGGTAGGACATAAATCAGCACTTTATATCCAGTCAGTGAAACTTTTTGAGAAAGGCCCTTGGATTTTCTGTCTCACAGTAGATAAAAATGGATGGCCAGGCCTATCGCAGATGCCAGTAATTAATTTCACTAGCAACAAAGCACGTCTCTCTTGTACTCATTTATGTCTGAACAAGCCGAAGCTAAGTGCACCGAGAGAATAACACAATCTCCTTAACCGATCAGTCTTGAAACTTATTCCTCTACCTCTTATTTATTAATATTTATTTTCTTTACCTCTAAGCCACGGAGCGCTTATAAGACTCATGAAGATTCTTCACAACAAATAATTCGGCAAATGCCTAAATGCTCAAAATATAGTTTTTATAATGGTCTCCATAGTTTCAACCCTCATATATGAAAAAATTAAGAGAGTTCAATGGTAGACGAGAAAAACGGAAAATCAAATAAAACCGAATTGTTTTTGTGAATAACTTTAATATTAGGATGAACGAGACTCCAAAATTTTTTGTCATTTATAGAACAGGTATAAACTGATATAAATATAATAAAAATATAACTCGTAATTCCTCTTGTAAATATAATAAAAATATAACTCCTAATTCCTCTTGTTAATAAAAAATAAAATGTAATAATAATTTAAACACCATGAAAAATATAATACAGAAGTCTTAAAAAAAAGTTATAATAATATATATCAACTTAATCAATTTAAAATAATCATATACTGCAAATATATCCAAAGTATCTGGAAAATAAATGTAATAAAATTAAAAAATCTCTATTACTTTCATCTTCTAATATTAAGTATTACTAAATTTGAAACCTAGTAAATTTATAATAATTAGTAATATCAAAATAATTCCAGGACTGTTACAACAATCAATGATGATTTTTTTACATTGTCTTAAATAAAATATTTTTTCATTTTCTCAAAATGAAACTTCACCCATGTGAGTTTGAAGCAAACATTTAAATGACATTTCTGATTAAAATTTTTTATCAATGCTAAAATGTTATTTCACACGTGTCGTGTGGGGTAGAACATGCTTTACTGAAATAATATTAAAATAATAAAAGTCCCTATATTGTATAAAAGATATAAAGAACTCCTAATTCCTCTTTACACTAAAAAAATAACAAGTAGTAATAATTTATGCACCTCAAGAAAATATAAACAGAAAACATCAAAAAAAGTAATAAGTTTATATACTTCAATGTAAGCAATTTAAAATTATCATATACTGCAAATATGCCCAAAATAACTGGAATATAGACGCAATAAATATTTGAAATTTATGACAAAGTTAATTTTTCACATTATTTTTATTAAATTTTTTTTTCTGAAAATGTGACTTTACCCATGTGAGCTTAAAGGTGAACATTTAAATGACATTTCTGTTTAAATTTTTTATCTGGAACACTTAAAATGTTATTTCCCTGTGTGAGTTCGAACATGCTTTACTAAATCAAATTTCACAGTAAAATTTTTTCAACAAATATAAAGCTAAAATGTTGATTTTTTTTATCTGCGTAGTAAGTTTAGTAAGTTCGATGCTGAACATCTAAATTGTTTTACAAATAAATTTTTTCTTGCAGTGAGGACGCTTAAATGTTTTATCATCCATGTGGATCCGAATATGCCTTTCTAAACCACGTTTATGAACAAAATTTTTATAACAATAAAAACACTTCAAAGGATTTTCAACAATGTAGGTTCGAATAAAACTTTTATAACAATTACAACAATTAAATGATTTTTTAATCGTATGGATCTGAATATGATTTTTTAAGAAGTTCCAAAGAGAGAAACATTTTCCACAGTATTGACATTTAAATGGCTTACTTGTGTGAGGTCGTTTGTAAAATTCTATCATGTTATAATTTTTTGTATTATTAGTATTATTACTATCCTCATTATTATAATTATCTTTACTGTACTTTTCAGTATCACAAACGGAACTTCGCCCCTCTACAGTACTGTCATCATTATTATTATTTGTATTACTTAAAGCTAAAAAGAATCAATATTTCTTGGTCTCGAAATGTTGCTCGGTGTATTAATAAGCTTTGCCTGTGGTAAAACACCTTCTGCTTCTAAATCAACTAAAAACAAATAAAAAAACAAACAAACATTAAATAAATAAATATAAATAAAAAAGAGTAATTTTGAGATTACAAATAAAATTAATGCACCCACATTAATAGTTTAGTCAGTCAACAAAATTTAAATATTTACTTATATTTATTTTTCTTGAATAAATACATCCAGCTGGTGTTCCAATCATCATTATTAGTGTAATACTACTACTAACAATAAATTTTTTTGAGTTCCTGTACAGGTGCAGGAACTGCTTACTGAAAAGAGGCCATACTAGTGTGAAATCAACACTAGGGTCTGCACCTAGACAAAATCAAATGCAATGTCAATAGTCAATATAGACTTGTCACATCTTATGAAAAATTTTAGTTTCCGCAAGAACGCAAAAATAACGTCCGATCGAGAAAATGCAGAGATTCTGTCAGAATATGGGAAAGAGGATTCCCATAGGGAAATGGAGCTTATTGAACAAAAGTACCTGCGATGAGGTGTCGTCGTTAATGAAGAGCAGTCAATCAAGAGATGGTGGACAGAAAAAGGTGTTTGTGTGGACTTGGCAAAACGAACAGAATGAGGGATATTCCCTCGACAAGTGGTATCTGCCTGTCAAATCAGTGTTGCTGTTTCTAAGTTGTGTCAGTGTTACCTCCCGTTGTCGATGTTGTCGGCAAACAGCAGGCAACTGGGAATAACCTGAACTTTTACACGAGCTGTTTCACTGAATGGAGTTTATAATTATATACAGAATATATTATATTATATATAGTATATATAATTATTATATATATATATATATATATATATATAAATATATATTAATATTAAATAATAAATATATTATATATATATATATATTATATATATATATAATAATAATTAGCCTTATAATATAATCACCTAACTGGTTCGCGTTACCATCTTTTAATTTCCCCAGCAATATTTAATCATCCTTGCTAATTTAAGTCCGCATTCTGTGCCCACCTAAGAAGGAATTGCGGGGTAGGCACAAGGATCAGGGTGGGTTTTACTTTTCACATTTTATTTTAATTTTTCTTTTTTCCCTTTACGTATTATTTTATTTTTTTTTCCTTTTTTTGGCCCCCTCCCTGAGAAAAGGCTTGCCCCGTTGAGTGGTGGTATCATGGTAAAAAAATATTATATAATATATATATATAGTAATATACTATATATATATATATATATATAATATATATAATATATATATATATATATATATATATATATTATATATATAATATTATATATATATATTATATATATTGTATAATAGATTGCTTATGTAATATATATATATATATTACCTTATTAATTAGATGTAATCAATTTTAGTTGGTCATTCATTATAATGAATATATCTTCTTTGTTATATAATTTATCATTTTTTTGGTTCTGCATTATGTACATAATAATATTCCAGTTTTCATATTTTCTTTATCTTTTGTCTTCTTTTTTCTTCTCTTTATATATATTTATTTATTATTTAAAACTTTTTTAATAATATTAATATTATAAAAATTTTATCTTATATTATATTTATATTATATCTTATATAAATCAATATTAAAGCAAAAAATTATAATACAAATCTTTTTTCAATTATTGTTCCTGAAAAAAGATAATGAAAGAATTAACTAAATTTACTTCACCAACAACACTATTATTAAAATATTTTAACATCATACATTTGAAGAAGCTCTTATTTGATAAGTTTTATTTATCTTTCATCTTCTTTCCTATTCTTAAAATTTCATTTTTCATTTCTTATTATGTAATTCTTTTGGTGAACATAACAGCGATTGGATCATTTACTGTTCAACGGCCATTTATTTTGTTTATTTCTTGATTTATTTAATATATTATCTTAATTGATTTGATATATAAATTCTCCATCACTTTTTATTTTTGATTGTCTTTCAGACATAACTGTATCTACAAGTGTCTTAATTATTTGTTCTAAGAATTATAGGTATCTTTTTCTTCGTAATTTTTCTTCCCACATTTTTTGTATGTATAATGATAGTTAATACCTTCAAGTAAGCTATTTGCTTCTTGCTTGTTGACTGAATGATTAACTTTCTCCTTTCTTTGAAAGCTAATGTTTCCAATAGTGTAATAACTTTTTCATTTTTTTACCACATTACATTGTCAAGAGCTATTCGTTTTTTATTGACTTAGTTATTAGCAAATGATGAAATACAATAATTAATTAAATTCTCAAAATTTTATTTATCATCATTTTATAATTTCATGGTATTTAGATATTTTTGAATATTTTTTAAGTTTAAAAACATGAACTATGGAAGTTCTTTATAATTTGCACGTGAGATGTAATCTGCTAGAAAGAAATGATTAAGCGATTTAAAGAAGATCAAAAAATTCATCTGTTCTTGTATTTCATGCCAGCCAATTTAATTTTCCCAAATTAATTGTTGGTATTCTTTTACTTTTTTTTTTTTTTTAATTTTAACGAATTTTTTCTATTTTCCTTTTTGTGTTTTTTGCTTTCATTAATTTTAACCTTTCCCCAGCATTATCATTATTTATTGATTCATTATTATAATATGTTCATCTTGCATAATTGAACTCCTAATATTTAATAATAATTCTGAACTATTTTCTTGTATGAACAAAAATCTCTCTTCTTCTTTTTCATTTTTATTTAGTTTTGTATTTTCAAAATATTTTACCTTTCTACCCATAAATTGTCATCTACTCCTGTATTCGTAACCTTCTAAGCTATTTGCAATCAATCATTATAAATATTGTTGCTCAACTTTATTTTGTAATTAAGACCCTATTTTAATTAATTTATCTTTTCAGGGATAAATAAACGTCGTAGCAGTATGCTGAAAAGCAGCAGCTTTAGTTTACCTACATACTAAAGGATTAGTTGAAAAATTTATGGTTTGTCCTTAGATAATACTTTTTCTTGTTATTAAGTAATCTCCTTGGTAAAGTAAGCTGAGCTGCTGAAAAATTCCATAGCATTTATATTTTCCATTTCTTTTCCTGAGCTATGGTTATCATCATTTTCATTGCTTCGGATGAAACAGTTGGTGCATCTGTTTTTTTTCTTTCCACTTACTTTTATGTCAATACTGTGGTAATTGTCGAGAAAAGATCCTTTGGGTTTTCTCAGTTCTACGGTAGATAAAGATGGATGACCAGCTTCATAGAGCCAGTAAATTTATTTCATTAGAACAAAAGCACAGTGTCCTCTTTGCATCTCACTTATGTCTGAGCAGACGAAGCTAAGTGCCAATGAGAGATCCCAACAAAATCTCCTTCCCCCCGATCAGTCTTGTAAACTTACTCTTGCTCTACCTCTATGTTATTACTTTACTCTGAGCCACGGAAGCTTTTACCTGCAAAAATTTGAAATGATGTTACTAATTTGTTATGTTTGTTTTAATTTATTATGTTTTCACAGCACAAAAAAAGAAAAATACTCACAGGAATATTTGTCTCCATAACTGAAACCTATTATAAGCAGTAAGAGAGTTCACTTGTACACGAGAAATAACACCGAAAAAAATCAATAAAACCAAAAAAACGAAAAGTTTTTGTGAATGGCATTAAATACTAGGTCACTAAAACTGCCCAAAAATTTTGTCATCACCTGTACAGGTATAAAACTAATTTAAATAATATAATATAAAACACCATAAAAATAAGTAACTCCTAATTCTTCTTGTCACTAAAAAATAAAATGTAATATATTTAAAACACACCAAGCTGCTACTACGAAAAAACATACTTATTAAGTAAAAGTCACAAAGGAAATACAAACAGAGGAATAAATATGACATCAACGTAATCCCCATTAAAAAGAACATCATACTGTAGATATGATGCAAAGTTTAATGGATTATAAGTCTACCCTAATTGTCTAGCTTGCATTCTACTACTTTCACCTTCTAAAAATAAGTTTTACTAAGTTTAAACATACTTTTAAACTTATAATGCATTGTAAAATTAATAAATAATTTCAGGGAGATTTGCTAATCTGTGATATTTTTTTTACATTGATCATTTAATAAATACTCATTTTATTTTCTCTGAAAAAAATGAGACTTTTTGTTACACAAGTCAGTATGAAGCTGAGATAGTTAAATGTCATTACAATTTACAATTATAGTCCTACCTACTAAAATGTTATTTCCAACATAAGTCGCGGTGTACATCTGTGTGGGGGTAGAGCATGCTATAATGAAAACGAAAATATTAATAGATTAAAAAAAATCCTATATTTCAACTTACGCTAATAACCAACGGAATTCCTATCTTAACATCTATAAAAATAAATAGTAGTAAATTTAAGCACGCTCGAGAAAATAAAACATGAAGATCAACATCAAAAAAAAAAGTAATCAAGTTATAAAATACTTCACAATAAGCAATTTAATAATTTTAAATATAATACTGTGCAAAATCATGTCCAAAAACTTTTCAGATGGTGCTGCCTCCCAGTATAAAAATTTAAAATTTATGAACAATAAGTTAATTATCATTTTTTTTTTTTCACACTATGTAGTATTTTTATAAAAAAAAAAAAAAAATAATGGTTTTTTTTGGAAAAATGAGGACTTTAGTTACACATCGTGAGGTTTGAAATAAAAGGTGAACAGAAAACATCATAAAGGGCTACATCACAAAATATTTTCTGATTAAATTTTAAATTTCTGATGTAAATTTTTATTTTTTTATATCTGGATACGTCTAAAAATGAGATATTTAGCGTTGTTGAAGTTTTTTTTTTCGAAACATGCTTTACTAAAAATCAAATTTCACAAGGAAAAATTTCATAAATATTAAGCTAAAATCGTTGTTTTTTTTTAATATCTGCGTAAGTTCAATGCTGAACATAAACTCTAAAATGTTTTACCATATTTTTCCTGTGCAGGGAGAACTACTATTAATGTTTTTATCGTTTTGCTGTAAATGCGTTATTTCACCTCCTATATTAATGTCAGAGTAAATTTTATAACAATCTTACAACTAGTTAGTTTTTAAAATTTTTCACCATGAACCTCTATCTTATATAAACCTTTTATAACATTTTACACAAAAGTTTAAATGATTTTTTTTAATCGTGTGGATCTGAATATGATTTTTTTTTAAGTAGTTCCAACAAATCTGTAGGATAGATCGTGGTCCCTGAAACCTAAACCTAGAATATAATACGTAGCACATATATTCCATGCTTAGCTCCTTAAGTTAAATAAAATAAAATGAGATGACAAATATAGTAATAATTTATTTACCCTATGGGAAGTTCAGCACTCTGCAAGGGTTTCTGATATAGGACAGCTTCAGCCTCAATAAAGGATCGAATGAGGAGATGGGAATCCTCTTGTATTTGTATTTAGCATTTCTATA
>JABUQX010092641.1:0-27500 GCA_015478945.1 Trachelipus rathkii
GATCTTACCGTTCCAGCATGTTTCAGTTTGGAATATATTTATAAAATACTAATAACATTGATTCTTTGATTCTTGTCTATGCTGGAATTACCTTTTGACCTTAGTATTAGGCTTAAATATCAAGCCCACTTTGGATTACAAAAAGGTTTTGCCCTAAAATTTTATACTAAATTTAGGAGCCTAACGTAGTTTCTCGCACCGACACCCTTGTGTCATCACAAAGCCATAAAAATAGGTCAGTTTGAATAATTATTTTTGATATCTCGGTTATTGTAGATATCCCTAATATACGCCCCCGGTACAAAAAGGGATTTCATGCCTACATATCTACAGACCTAAATATAGAACATGTCATTATCTTTGTCATTTCAACTCTCACTCACTAAATTTTACAGAGAGGAGGTCAGGTCAGTTAATTACGTAATCTGTAATGGAGTGCAGGGTAGTTGTGTTTTCACTCAGTTGTGGATTGCAATGTACATAAGACCTCAATTTAATCAAAAGAAGACCGAAACTCTGAGAATTATTTAAAAAACTTTGTAAAATTCTTTTGAGCTCTCAACATCTGTACCCTAGAAGTGAATCTAATATCAATAGTAGTGAAATAATTGATGTATCTTTAATAAAATAAACTTATGAATAGATTTTAATATAACAATTATACATGGTTATGTTACAGAGAAGAACTTATTTAATATGTTATTTTTCATACTTATTACTGGCTAAAGATGATGTACCAACAGTAAGTCAAAGAACAAAACGTGGCATAGCTTTGGTGTAAGAGGGGTGCTGGGGGCTGAACCTTACTGATAATTATTAGCTTTTTAGAGCGTACGCTAAATCATATGTTTTTTAATAAATTTCACTAAAATTTTAGTAATACAATTATTTTAACAAACTTGGATAGTTATAAAAATATTATAAACAAAAGTATTAACAGTTAATAATATATTCTTTGTTAAATACCTGATAGTTTTAATTTATTATGAAGTTTTAAGAAACTTTGAAATATTTTAGTTGTATTTGAATGAATAATATAAATGTACGTGTTTAATTAACACATAAAATGTTTTAATAAATATTAAGTTATATGTGTAAGATAGTGTGCGTGTGTAAGTAAAATCTGTGTGTGAGTGTAAGAAAATCTGTGTGTGAGTGTGTAAAAGTAACTCTGTTGGTCGAGTGTAAGTAAATCTGTGTGAGTAAGGAAATCTGGTTGTGTTGCCGAGATGTAAGTACTTAATCTGATGTGAAGTGTAAGATAAATCTGTGGAGTGTAAAGTAAATCGTGTGTGTGAGTGTAAGTAAATCTGGGTGTATGTAAGTAAATCTGTGTGTGGTGTGTAGAGAAAGTAAAATCTTGGTGATAGAAGTGGTAAGTAAATATCCTGCGTGTGGAGAGTAAAAATCTGTGTGAGAAAGTAAGTGTAATGTATGAGAAAGTAGTTCTATGAGAATAAGTAGGTATAAGTGGTCTATGGAGAAAATGTAAGTGATCATAGTGGAAATGTGTGTAATAAGTGTCATATGTGAATGTTGTGTGTTGTAATTTAGTGGTTAATTAGTGAAAGTGTCATTTTATAGTACAAGTGATTGAGTGTATAAAGTGCCATAGTGAATGTGTGTGTGTTTGTGAGTGTTGGTGTGTGTGTGGTTGTGATGAGTGATGTCTGTGTGGATTTGGTTCTAAATAAATAATAATAATTAGGATTGAAGTAAATCACACTACGTAGAAAAAAGAAGAACCCAAGTAAGAAAAGAGAAATAAGAAAAAAATACCTAAATAATTAACTATAATATAGAATAAATAGAATGTAAAGAAGAAACAAAATAAAATAAAAAACATAATGTTACACTACTAAGTATAAAAATAAAAAAATAAAAAATAGAATAATAAAAATAATATAATAATATATAATAAATAAATAAAAATACATTGAATAATTAAAATTATAAAAAGTATTAAAAATATAAATAAAAAAACATAATGTATTAAATTGACTAAAACAGCAATATACTATAAACAATTTATATCTAGAAAAGCGACAAAATATTTTGGTCCCATTTTTTTTTCTTTTTTTTAAAGCGGTTCCTTTTTTGGGTCTTGAAAGCTGAAAGGTAAATCGTTAATTTAACACATGAGTATAAAAGCAGTTAAGTGTCATGAAAGTTATCACGCAGTAAAGCAGTAAAACAAAGGCATACCTAATCCTAGTATTATTAGCGCTTATTTAACAACCCAATTCTATTGTTACTGATTGAACGCTACGAGTATAAAGTAAAACTTTTTCTACCGTTCAATTTTAATTAAATTAAAATAGTTTAATATATCAGAAACTATTGAATTTTTTTAATCTACATATAAATTAAAAAATAAAATAAACTAATAAAAAAGTTTATTAAAATAAAAATAGAAATAATAAGAAAAGTATCAAAACATCGACATTGTGACATATAAAAGAGAGAGATATGTAAATCATATATGAGTTAAAGCAGTAAAGCAGAGAGTTAAAACAGTAAAGCCGAGAGTTAAAACAGTAAAGCAGAGAGTTAAAGCAGTAAAACATAGTTAAAGCAGTAAAGCAAGAAAACTTAGAGCAGTAAAGCAGTGAGTTTAAAGCAGTAAGCAGAAAGTTAAGCAGTAAAAGCAGTAAAACAAGAAGAATACTAATCCCCTAGGTGTTAGGTAATAACACCTCTATTGTTTTTACTGCTTTACTGCTTTAAGGTGTGTAAAGTATATTAGTTTTAATAAAATTTCGTACATTGTAGTAACATAAATGTTATATATCAGACCTCTGAATTTTTTTTTCTTCTTACATACAATTTTTAAAAATTTATAAATTAAAAAGTATTAAGTAAAAAGTATTAAGTAAAAAATAATGTTAATAAATATGTGTTAAATAATAGGTCTGTAATGAGTTACAGTTTTAGGTTCGCAAAAATGTTTTTAATAAAATGTTTAAGTATGAAATAAAAATGAATGACTCATAGAGTATATTTGAAAAGAAATTCTTTGAAATGTTTAAGTATGAAAAAAAAAAATGAATGACTTATAGTATATATATTTTTTCATTCGCGCGGGAATATTGCGCCTGCGGGCGGGAACGCGGCGGGCGGGTACGCGGAAAAAATTGGCGCTGCGGACGCACGCGGCGGGCGGGTACGCGGAAATATTGCGCCTGCGGGCGCACGCGTCGGGCGGGAACGCGGCGGGTCGCACCTGCGGGTGCGGGATTGGCTGTCTTTGCGCGAAGGGCTCACGCTGAGCCCTGGTGGATAGCTTATGAACTAGGGAAGGCATTAATATTAACTCTGTTCTTTAAGTAGGGTAGAGACGAGCCCAATCAAAGATGATTTCATCAAAAATGAATCATCAATGATGACGTCATCAAAGATGACGGCATCAAAGATGAACCTTCAAAGTTGAGGCATCAAAGTTGAGGTATTAATGCTGAGGCATCAATGCTGAGGCATTAATGCTGAGGCATCAATGCTGCGGCATTAATGCTGAGGCATCATTGCTGAGGCATTAATGCTGAGGCTTCAAAATATCGAGTGTGTGAGTGTAAGTGTATCTGTGTGTGTGTGGCTTGTGAGTGTAAGTGTATATTGGTTTATGTACCGAGTGTGTTATAAAAAGTGTCATATCGTGAATGTGTGTACTAAGTGTCGTAGTGTATGTGTGTATAAGTGTAAGAAAAAGACTAACTCATAGTAGGAAGGCATCCTAGCAACCTTTGTAATTATATCACAATCGAATTCCTCATAACCTTTATATACCTAGGGGTAGACCCCATATGTAGGGCTATTCTGTACGGCCTCAGGGGAGGCTAGAAAAGGCTTGAAAAAAGTGGCACTACGGGTACGGGGTACGGGAATGGGTATGGTAATGGGGTAACAGGGTAAGGGATACTTTCTCAATTGGAGCAACTTATGTTGCATTCTTCATCTTGTGTATTATATGTGGACCAACTCGCACTAGTCTGCGCGCGGCATGCGACTACACGTCTTCAAAACCACTATTCGCCGCACTACGATATCTGTAACTACACAATTGGCACTCTATAACCATATTCTGGGCAACTAACTTTATATGATACACACCCGGCACTGAGTCTCACACTTCAGACATCATTTCACTCAACCATCTTACAATATATACACTAAATAGAAATATCATTCATCTAAGCACTACTTATTACGGTGATTGGGCACCACTCAGCCTCAAGTCTCAATTGCTGAGAGTAGTACTAAAAAATTGAGAGTACCATAATAGAATAAATAATAATAATAATAGATAATCAATAATAATAATTATAGAGTCAAGAAGATTAAGATAGACGAAATATCATGGGATACAAAACACTATAGTATAAGACGTCAAAATAAATAGGGCATAATCCAAGCCTATATAAAGGAGTCTAAAATTACGTGGAGGACAAATTTTAACCCATGAGAAGACCAACAGGCGTTGGTCACGAAATGTGTTTGAGTACGTCAGATGGAATATAGTAGTCATCTATATGAGTAGTTGCAGTATGGGTAAAACTCAAGTAGTACAAGTGAGGAAATGAGTATAAGATGTATACATAGTAAGTGGTGTGTGTGTCTGATGTGTGGAGCTAGTAGTGTGTGTGTTGTGACGTCTCGCGCGCAGCGTGTGTAAGCCATGTATCAACTTAGGGAGGTCATACTGCGTACAAGTTAGGAACGAAATATGGTGACGGGTGGGCCACGCAGTGGGGCAAATAAATTAGCGTGGGCCAACAATGACACCATGAAGACCAAAGGGGTGGTCTGAAAATTAGGGTGGGGTCAAAATTGACCTATTCGGATGTACTCGAGAAGCGTTGGTCAGAGATAGGCGCTAAGAGTCAAAAAAGGCGCTATAAGCCCCATAAAGCAATGAATCAATAATATTAACCGTGCCGTGGGCACGAAAGTCGCCTTCAGTCGCGATTTAAAATATAGAGGAGGGCGTACAGATAGCGGGGTAACTCATACGTAGCGAGTAATCGGATTGCTAGACGAAAAGCAACGCCGGGTTGGCGCGAGCTCCCTTGTCTTGAGAGAGCCGGTGCAAAATTAGGGTTGCCTTAAAAAGAGTTAGTGCGTTGTCTCAGCAAAAGTTAGAGAGTTACTTCATAAATTATATAGATGAGGTGTCTCAAAAATATTTAGTTTCTCAAAGAAATGTATGAGAATGTTCTCAAAAAATACCGCGAGAGTGTGGGTAAAATTTGATCCCAGAAGTTCAATATGGGATAGGAACGAAATAAAAGGTAAAGGGACACTCAAAAAGGTCTAATCGCGCACCTATAAAAGAAGCGCAGTAAAATATATGAGGCTCCCGAGAAAAAATGTCATGGACCCACGAAAGAGAAGTAAAAGGTAGAGAGAAAAAGAGTCCAGAGGAGCACAGAGGGGAGTAAATAGGAGGAGGAAGACGTCAAGAAAAGGTTCAAAAGAAAGAGAGGATATGTAAAAAAAGTAAGAGGGTTATGATATATTGAGAGAGAGAGAGACGAGAGACGATAGACGAAGACAGAAGCAAGCGAAGAAGGAGAAGAATACTGCTCCTATGACTGAGATGAGAGTCTATTGGCGACTTTATGCTATACTAAGGGGTTGGACATAGACAAGCAAAGCTCCGAGAGGTTGCGATAGAACGATATAGATCGCGGAGTGCGGGAGTGCGTGTGCGCACATGTTTGGTTCGGTGCGGCCGTTTCTTTTACCTCTCTTCATAATCAAAACATCGATGTTATGTTTTTGTCTTTTTAAATATTAGATATTTTAAGAAATTCTCGTTTTAAAATCCTCAATTATTATTATTATTGAGTATTAAAATATATGTATTTATTTATTATTATTATTCAATTATTATTATTATTATTATTATTATTATTATTATTATTATTATTATTATTATTATTATTATATTAGTAAAATATTTGAGAAAATAATTTTCCAATAAGTTACAGAATAATTTTTATTCAAACCGACATTCTCAGTAATTCACAATTTCTAAGTTTATGTTAAAGGGAGCGCCTGCATTCAATTTTGAGATGTATCCCACGGTCTCTATTAGCATTATCACAGAAACTTACAGAAATATAGAAAAGTACAATACTCACTCCCATGCAGTTATTATTAGATTTATTCAAGCAAAGCTTTATTGAGACGCATGGAGTGATCATGACTATGCGCGTAACTATTACTCAAATATGAATTCAGACAAAATGGCTTTAGAATGCGGACTCACTTATACATGGTATTAGAAGACGTAATTAAAAGGAGAGATACCTCAATTATTACGAGTAAAATCTGAGAGAATGAAAGAACAAATTCAGTTCACACGGACATAAATAACACAGTGACGCAGCTGTACCTCCAGAGCTATTGCGACATTCTTTGTGATATTCCAGTTTCTATTATCTCTCTCTTAATAAAATCATATGATTATATATCGCACTCTCATGTACTTGCTTTTTCAGTCTTCTCTAGCTTGTACATCTATTAAATCCTTCCATCTTAAATTAAATAGACATAAGATGCCAGGAAGTCCTATCACATATCGTAAAGACAGGACAATACACTCATTAACAAAATAATATTGGATAGATGCTAATAAGCAATCTTTAAATTTAAATAATTAATAAATAACATTTACTTACAATTATATTTAATTATTTAATGAAAAAAATAGCCATTAAACGATGCGAACTTCTGGGCTGTCACCTTAAAGTACGAATCTTGAAGTATTTAAGCTGATCAAATGCTTCAAAAATTTTCTGGAATTTGGCAATCGAACATAAAGAAGAAAGCCCTGACAATATAACAATGAAATCATATTCGAACGAAGGAGCTGCTAATAATATAGCAGTGAAATGAATATTCAGAGTCGAGAGTATAGGCATGAATATGCTGTAAATATAAATAAATTAGAGAATATAATATTTCTGTAGCGCTGCTTTTCCATTCTTAGGAAATATCTAATAAATTCGTATCACTACTACATCCTTACCTCTACTGACTTTATCTGTTTTTTTCACTATTACTTATATGATCGGTACCACAAGTAACTCTGTAATCCATCCTGTAATTGTAATTCAAATATGTAAATCCAAATAGCGATTTATTCGCATCTCATTAGCAATACAATAGACTTTTACAGCCATACACTCAACCATTATTCAGAAACCTAAAGATTTTTACGGAACAACGGCTTGCTAGTCGATGAGTCCAAAACCATAGAAAGAGATCATACACATAAAACTTATCACTATGTACGACAATCGCATGACTCGAGTGTCTGCTAATCAATTTTCATTCAAGCAACCATGACAAGGCGCGAAAGATAACAACATCAAAAATCAAACTAACTCTCAATAATACCTGTTACGATAATAAAGCAATCTTTGTGAGAATATAAAAAAAAGCACCATCATCAAAGAAAGTTCACTACTACAAAGCAGCTAACTTTAAACTCAATATGATACAAGACATCAAAACGAACAACTCTACCAAATATTTACTAAAAACATTATACAGATAATGTAAAAACCACACTTATTTACTAAATAACAACATTAACTCAATATACTAACTCAGCGATTTTAAGCCATATAACTAGCGTAAATGGACGCTCATTATATAGTTATTATTAGCGTTATTATTATAGCTCTATGATTATGAGCAATGAAATTAATTTGATGATTGATTATATTATTATTTTATTGTGGCCATTCATTATGAGGTATTATTATTATTGGTCTTATTTATTTAGCGAGTAATTATGGCCAAGAGCAGACACAGTATGATAATACTTATAATTAAATAAAATAAATATATAAATAAAAATATAATAACATTAATTAGTAATTATAATTAGGACATTATATCAAATTATAATTGTAGATATTAATACTTATAATTATTAATAATTAATAATTATAATTATATAATTATAATTATTTTGTATAATTATCATTATTATTGTTATGTAAATTATATATTATTGTATAGTTATATAATTATGTTTTAATTCTACTCTAAATATTTATAATTTATTAATTTATTAATTATTATTATTATTATATATTATTTATTAATTATTATTATTAATTATATTATATAATTATTATTTATAAATATGCTTCTTTGTTTTTCTTTAGATAATTACTATTATTAAATATTTTAACACTATTAATAAGAATACTCTTTATCAGAAAAATATTATTTAATTATATTGATTCAATTATTATCTATTGATATTTATAATATTATTTATAATTTATTAATATTTAATTTTTTAATATATTAATATATTATATTAATTTATTATTTATTATATTTAATATATATATATATTATATAATTATTATTATTATTATTATTATTTATTATATTATTATTATTTATATATTATTATTATTTATTATTACTCTCATATATTATTATTATTTTTTTAATATAATACTAGAGGTTCGTCTTTAATTAAATGAATATTGTCTTATTAGACATATGACAGAAATAAGAGTATATTATAATAAAATTATATATATATTATATTATTGAGAATATTAGTTATTTTTTTATTCAAGGTATTACGATATAGAAGAATATCTAGTCAACTATATTATATTCAATGAAATCTAATTTTTGTATTTATTTTTATGTATTTTTATTATTATTATTATTATTAAAATCGAGGATTACAATTAAGGTGTATATTATTTATTATTATTATTTCATTATTATTTATTCATTAATTATTATCATGTATTTAATTGGAAGATTATATTGTATGTACTATATAATATTATGTTAAATATGTAGTTTACTTGCGCTTATCATTTTTATCGAGGGACGTGTGCTACTTCTCTATAAATTACCGGACTCTGATCACAGATGTTGGGTCTAAGAGCTATGAAATAAGACCACGATGTCGAGCACTCAGAGAGGTTGCAGAGTGGAGTATGACGAAGTACACTTTGGTTGTAGTTACGCGTATGTAGTATGAGCTACTGATATAACATCTGTGCAGAAAGTGTTGTTAATTTAGCTCATATTATAAATTATTTTTAGATATTATGTTAATAGTACACAACTATAATAAGTGGATTTCTACATTGCAGGAGTGAATTATATACAAGTTGCGAGGTAATCGAGTTGAAACATAGAAATGATATGTCGTTAAATGATAATATAACTAGTAATTGAACAGATGATGATGAATTTGTTACTTATTAGCGAGCACTAGTGGACTTCTTCTTCTTTAACTGACATTTTCTGCTTGAATGCTCACACTTGATCCACACTTACGTTCAACTGTCTTCAGCATATGCGATACTCTCTTCCCTTCCGCGTCTTGACTATCAGACTGCGATCTTACTGCTTCTGTTAGGAACTCTTGCTCAATCTTCACATAACATACGTGATGGCTTTGGACACTGATAGACTGTTAGACTTGAGTGGTGTAGGAGAACGTATAGTCAATTACTTCTAATGTCTTCTTACCAGTCTTACTGTCCTGATATATTGAATGTTATAATTAAGATTACTAGACACCGTTTACGTCTTCTATTACTATCGTATTCAAATATATTAAATTAGTAGATCTCATCTGAAATGTGATTATGATGTCATTCAGATAACTTATTATTTATTATTATTATTATTATTATCGTTATTATTATTATTATTAATTATTATATCGATTATATCGCTGTGAGTATGATTGATTTATTAGTGTAATATAGGATGTAGTATTTTCATTGACCAAAGAGAGCTAATGTAACAAATTAATATTAAAATGTATTTATTGAAAAAAGATTTGCTGCGGGCCACAGTGCTTAGTAGAGGGTACTGATAGAACTGAGGTTGAAGTAGATAGATGAATGCCAAATTCATAATTGTTCTTATATCGATTGGGAGTTTAGAAACTTTATATCTAGAGAGAGTCGAATTACCTCTAGAGAAGCACAACAAAGTACACAAGTTCCCCGTTAAGATCATAATAGATGACAGTCAAACAGTGTAAGGAAGTATAATTTGATGTCAATGACAATAAGACCATACGATGAAATGTAGTGGCAATATATAGAATGAAGCCCCCTAGTAATGGAAAATCAGTAAATTATTTGCTGGTAAAAATTCTGGTATTGTAACTAGATGGAGGGATCAATTTAATAATGGATAGGAAATTTGCACTTTGCATGGAGGGATGGATGAGAGAATGTACCAATTGATATTTGGAATTGAAAGTCTAGGATGTGTGAGATTATATATTTTACCTTAGGTTAGAATATATAATTATGATTATTATTATTATTAAGTCATTAGGATTAGTGTTATATGTGATTATTCACTTATTATTAAGTTATTGAATTAAATGATAACTTAATTAGATATTATTTATTATGAATGGCATTATCTATTCACTGTGAGATGATTATGATAGAATTGAAATCTCACATTATTAAGAATTTTAATAATTAGATTGGGAGGATTTTAATTGAGAGTTGAGTTTGATTAGATGATAGCAAGTTAGTAATGTTTACATTCACTAGTACTATTATTATTATTATTATTATTATTGGAGATGATATAATGTAATTAGAGTGATTTATTCATTATTGAGTGTGAATATGTGAGGAGAATTATATATTATTCAATCTTTATACAATATATAAGGAAATTAATGTGGAGATTATTAGTTGTGGTGAATGTAATAAGTCAAAATCATGTAGTTATTATCTTGTTTTTGTGAACCATTTTAATTCTGAGGCTAAATAAGTGATACGCTAATAATACTTTTCGAAACGTAGTATAGAGGACATATTTGATTGAGGAGAGCGCCGTTATGACACTTTTAGTAGATGGAGTCAAGTATGAATAGCTGGGTCGAATACGAAGACCACGCCTAAGCGATCTCTAATAGATTATACGCTTGCGGATCCTCGAGGAGGCAATTATGACGGCAAATGTTGAATCATAGCAAGAATATTATTAAGGAGTTATACAAAAAGGCATACATATAGCCAGTTTTAAGAGGATATCATGAGAATACATGAAGCAGAGTTCATCGAGGACGTCATTCGAGAGGATATAGTGAAGTTCCGCTTTAGGAGTTAATAATCTAAGTTCATAATAGCAGATACGAGCTCTCTATTCACGATGTGTTATTAGAGATTGAACGAGAATCTAGCTTAAGCTAGATTAGAAGTGGCCTATGCCTCGTTAGTTTTACATAACCTGACTAAGAAAGGCTCGTTATGACCGAGAAATGCATTATTGTATAAATAAATGCACAAATTGTAGAGTATTAATAAAAATGCTTTAGTGAACTGATGGATATTGAACGACGAGATATATTGGTTGCGCGATAGGGACAAGCTGGCGTTATGAGAGAATGTAGAATTGTCACTGTAGATTCATTCGATTCGCTGGTAGCTCTGTGGTAGAGAACTCGCAAGCAAAACAAAGTCTCCAGGTTCGCAGCATGGTCGGGTGAAGAAAACTATGAGCTATTCTCTCCTTGTTGCTTGGGCTTCGTTCTGTTTTGGACATTAATTGAATTCATCCCTCCTTTATTGTATGAAAGTTAACTCATTTTCAAA
Source organism: Trachelipus rathkii (assembly GCA_015478945.1). Taxonomy (NCBI): domain Eukaryota; kingdom Metazoa; phylum Arthropoda; class Malacostraca; order Isopoda; family Trachelipodidae; genus Trachelipus; species Trachelipus rathkii. The sequence continues at coordinate 11,628 of JABUQX010092641.1, forward strand.
AAAAAAAAAAAAAATTTAACACACTTTGAGGAAATTCTGTTTGTAGCATAACATTATGGAAAATTGTTATGTGAAGCTTTAAGTTGTTTGTCACAGTTTGATCAGTTTTAATTTAGATTTTGAATTTAATTGTGTTTAGGTTTAATGAGTAGTAGTTACTTTGAGTGATGGATTGTTGTATATTTTAGGCTTTGTACGTAGATTATAGTAATCTGGCGTTAGCCTATGAGAGTGAGAATGACTATAGTGAGAATAAACTGAGGAGGGTGATGTTTAGGCTTATTGACAGTAAAATACTGAAAGAGTCAGGGTCACTGATGCATTGAAATCAGTAAGAATAAATACAGAAATTTAATGATATTATTAGAGTAGAGAAGTAAGTAATAAGAGAAGTAGTATATATATTATAGGTATAGGTACTATGGAGAGGGATGGAATAGGATGTGTAAGTAATATTAATAATAACCGTAGATGACATATATCAAAGTAATACTAGAATTTTATATGAGAATAGTTTGGTAGAATATGAGAGGGTAGGTATAAGTAGTACCTCACTAAATTATTTAATTCTGTTGATAGATATTAGCGAGCTTGAGTAGTAGAATTGAGATAATGTATATATATATATATACGTATAGTGAAGATATACAGTTATTTAGAGTGATTTGTAATCCTATCATAAGGAAATAATGAGATTTAGAGTAGAAGGGATGAGATAGATACGAAGGTAATTATATATATATTTTATTACTAGAGTAATAGTCATAAATTTTATAATAACTACTATATATAGGAGTTACTTATTACTGTATAATAGTGGAGAGAGCGGAAACATGGAGTAATGTACTAAACTATAGAGATTATATAGTATAGATATAGTATATATACATAGTATGTAGTACTATATAATATATATAGAAACTGCTTATAGAATATATATTAGTATATTAGTTAATATGATAGTAATATATAATGGCGTAATGGTCCGGAAAGACCAGGAGAGGAAGAGTGTAAGATAAACAGAAAGTAATTAGATGAAGCGATATTATTCTTGCTGTTTATGATAATATACGCTTATATATTATTTTATAATAATAAGTATGATGTAAGCAATAGACGGATAATCATGGTGGGTATATCTATATATTATATATATAGTATAAACATTTGGAAAGTGAGATAGTAATAGTAAGTGGGTCAAGGTGAGTGGTATATGGTACCTATAGGATGATAGAGTGATCTAGGGATATTGGGATATATATTAATACTATATATATATATATAAATATATTATATATATATATATAGGTAGAATACCCTATATATATATATAGACCTATATATATTATATATATATATATTATATATATAGTAGATATATATATATATGTATATATATATATATATATATATATATATATATATCATTCTTTTCCTATTACTGATAAGCTCCGGACGAGTTTGATACAACGTAAGTAGCAAATGTACGTCGTGTCTTAATTCTATATTAGATAAATTTTAAATGTAAAAATATCAACTGAGTAGGAATTAATATCTATTTTAGCGTATATTTTCAATATCTAAATCGGTGGCTTATAAAACTAATCAATTAATTCTTAACTGTTCATATATAAGCAGTTCAATGCAAAAGTTGTATAAGACGAAAATTTTGAAATTGAGAATAATTAAGGTTTGTATTGTATTGTATTGTATTGTATTGTATTGTATTGTATTGTATTGTATTGTTTATATTGACATTTAGTATTGTATTGTATTGTATTGTATTGTATTGTATTGTATTGTATTGTATTGTATTGTATTGTTTTTTTATTGATATATTGTATTGGTAAAATTTGTATTGGTATTGTATGTGTATTGTATTGTATTGTATTGTAATTGTATATGTGATTGAATTGGATTGTATTGTATTGTAAAGTCTTATATTGACACTTTAGTATTGTTTGTATTGTATTGTATTGTATTGGTTTGTATTGTATTGTATTGTATTGTATTGTTTATATTGACATTTAGTATTGTATTGTATTGTATTGTATTGTATTGTATTGTATTGTTTATATTGACATTTATGTATTGTATTGTATTGTATTGTATTGTTTTATTGACATTTAGTAGTGTTTGTAATTGTATTATATTTGTATTGTATTGTATTGTAAATTGTATTGGTTTACTCATCGGACATTAAAGGTATAGAGTTAGTTTTGTTCAGTCTGAGTGTATTGTATTAACATCAAGATATATAGTAGTTCCGCTTTAAAATCTTAACATATTTTAAGTGATTGTATTATATTGTCTATGGTACTTTGATTTCATTCAAAAGGACATATTCTACTAGAGTTGTATTGCTGTGAGTTCTTATCTTGAGAAATAGAGATTGACTTATTGATAGGTGGTATGTTGGTAGTTTGGTTTTGTTGTATAATTAAACATAGATTAAGATATGGTTTAAGGTTTAACGTTATTGTATTGTAGTGTGTATTGTATTGTATTTGGTATTGTATTGGTATTGGCTTAGACTTGTAAAATTATTTATATTGACGAGTTTAGTATTGTATTGATTGTAAATTGTCTTATATGAACATTTCGTAGATTGTATTGTTATTGTATGTATGTATTGTATTGTATTCATGTAATTTATTGTTAGGACATGTAACTATTGTATTGTATTTTTTATTAGCCCTGTTTTAGTCCATTGTATTGTATTGGGGTAGCTTCAATGGGGGAGCTGTTCCACATCGATTGCATTATCTTGAGAAATAGATGATTGACTTATACAATTTTGGCAAGATAAAAAAATATGATATGAATCATATTAGATTGAGAAGGTGGAGTGCATCCCTAGTATGATGGGGAAATAAGATTTGTAGCAATAAGAATATAACTCTTACATTACATACTTACTCTTATCATTCAAATAATCGAGATACCATATTCTATTAAGAGTTATTGTTAATTATATAGTATTATATGAGTGTAGCTAGTAGTAAGCAGCTCGTGAGTAGCTCACTCAAATAATTAGTAGGGTGGGTGCTGCTTCAGAAAATTTTTTAACGCCTATGATGACTTTTATTTAAATATTTGGTGTAAAACGAACACAACCATAAATTATAAAATATATTTATATAAAATAAACAAAGTCAAACATATTGATTATCAATACTACTAAATAGCTCTAATAAATTGATTACAATTATAGCTTTATCCATTCCATTTAAATAACAAAATCCCTCTAATCTCCTTCTCTCTCTTCCTACTATATATATATATATATATATATATATATTATATATAATAATTATATTATATATAATATGCTTTTATGAGTTTATATGAGTAAATATAAATATTTGTAGCCTAGGGCGTGAAACGAAATGGTTTAGAGGGCCGCCAAAATCTAAATGTATGATCTACGTTTGTACTCAGTATAATATTATTTCTCTACTGTATTTCAGAGTGAGAGTGTGTATCATACTCTAAATAATGAGTAGATTTATAGAGTGCATATTATGGAATAGCTCTTATCTCAGCAAACAGGTTTTTAACAGCACAAGCAGCACGCTGAGTCAAAAAAGGAAACACTAATCTTAGCACTTGCATAACAGGATCGGCACTGCCTGAGCGACAGTGCTTTCTCTACCTAACGTGCAGATTCTTTTCTCAGACATGTAAGCATGCGCTCAACAGCCAAACACCTCGTCGGTGGAACTGTGAAGCTCACATATTCGTCGACTTTAGCAAGAATCAAAGCGATGAATTGGTACGCAATTCGTGCCGACAATCAGATTATAATTATTATTCATTTATTATTATATTATTATTATTATTTAATTATTATTATTATTATTTTATTATTATTATTATTATTATAAATTATTATTATTATTATTATTATTATTATTATTATTATTATTATTATTATTATTATTATTATTATTATTATTATTATTATTATTATTATTATTATTATTATTATTATTATTATTATTATTATTATTAATTATTATTATTATTAATTTATTATTATTTATTATTAATTATTATTATTAAAAATATTTTATTATTATATTATTATTATTATTCAGTGAAAGTAATAACAACCTGCTTGTCATTACAGTTAAATAAATAAATTAAATAATTTAAAAATCGTTTTTAATTAAAGAATAATTTTCAAAATTTAAAAAATAAAAAAATAAATAAATAAATAAAAAATAAATAAAAAAATAAATAAATATTATTCCTTATTCTTTAATTTGAGTCCAAGATCACTCTATAAGTATTAATCAAAGTCAAGATATTCAAGTGATTTATTAAACACTTTTTCAAATAGAATGAAGGGACTTAAAGTCTTATATATATATATAATATATATATATATTATATAATATATATATATATATATATAATATATATATATTATATTCTATATATATATATATATATATATTATATATATATAGTATATATATATATATATATATATATATATATATAAATATATATAATAATAATTATATAATATATATATATATATATATATTATATATATATATATATATAATATTATATATATATTATATATTATATATATATATATATATACATATATATATATTATTATATATATATAATATATATATATATATTATATATATATATATATATAATATATAATATATTATATATATACATATATATATATATTACACATAAATATGTATATATATATAATATATATTATATATATATAATATATATAATATTTATACTACTATATATATATATATATTATATAATATATATATATATATATATATAAAATATATATATATATATATATCTATATATATATATATAATATTATATATATATATATATATTATTATATATAATATATATATATATATATATATATATATATATACATATATTATACCATATATATATATATAATATATATATATATATAATATATATATATATATATATAATATTATATATATATATATATATATAAATATATATATATATATATATATAACTATTATATATATAATATATATATATATATATATATTATATATATATATATATATATATATATATATATATAATAGAAAGAAATATTTATTTTAGCATGCATGTAGGTTTGTTTGTGTATAGGTATGTGTGTGTGTGTGTGTATGAGTGTTTTTTAGTATGGTTATGTGTGTGATCCGAAGATCTTCTTAGAAAGCGCATCCCACACACGAATCAGATCTTCAGTAATAAAAGCGTCCAGAAATGTCTTTATGCATTAGATTCAGACGTTTGTATTACTGTTGATTATGCCTATTTATCTTTATTAACAGTAAGACAAAAAAAAAGATTCTTTTGATATGAACCCCCGAAGGCTCAAGGGGGTCAATTTTTGAGGCCCACCAAGGTCACATTTAATGTTGATTTCTCTTATTTTTATGTCGTATGTATGCGACTCGAAATTCTTACAAATTAACATATAAAGGGAACATATGGATAATGTTATACAGTATATATATATATATATATATATATATATGATATATATTAATATATATAGATATAATATATATATATATATTATATATATATATATATATATATATATATATATATATATATATATATATATATATATATATATATATAGAGAGAGAGAGAGGAGAGAGAGAGAGGAGAGAGAGAGAGAGACAGACAGAACTAGACAAAGACAGAGATACAGTAAAGATTTATCTATAAGTCTAGGATAATATTAGTAATATGTTTTTGAAATAATCTCTCTCTCTCTCTCTCTCTGTCTCTCTCTCTCTCTCTCTCTCTCTCTCCCTTCTCCTCTCTCTCCTCCTTCTCTCTCTCTCTCTCTCTCTCCTCTCTCGCCTCCTCTCCTCCTCCTCCTCCTCCTCCTCCTCCTCCTCCTCCCTCTTCTCCTCTCAGTCCTCTTCCTCTTCTCTTTCTCTTCCTCTTTCTCTCTCTCTTCCTCTCTCTTCCTCCTCCTCCTCCTCCTCCTCCTCCTCCTCCTCCTCCTTCTGTATCTCTTGTCACTTTGCACAAATTTTCCTGAATACTACTATCTTGAGTTTGCAAGTAGTATACCAAGAACCAACCCACTCTACTTAGCTGGTAAGAACTTGAAAAGACTTTATTTCATAAAACGAATACCTTTATATTACAAATGAAACCAGTAATGTGTTTTTAAGCTTTTTTTTTAATAATTGGGAAAACACTATTTATTATACTTATATTTGTCTAGAAAAACAGAACATATAAAAATTATACCCTTTACCTTTGTTCTAGGGTTAGTCAAGCATAATATTTTTCCGCACAGCACTGCACTGTACGTAGAGGTATTGCACCATCACCGCACAGCACAAAAGCAAAACACAGAGCACCGTTCCGCACCGAACCACATGTCAACCTTTCGTTCCAGCAACGCACTGAAACGCTCCGCACCGCGCAGTCCGCACCAGTGAGTTGTCACCTGATACTCTGTTCTTATTCGTTCATATAGATGAATAGTATATTTTAGTTAGCCTGAAAACAATGATAAATGTAGATCAACTAAAATATTTTTACAGATTCTACGTGGGATAATATGAGCCCCCATTTAGGAATTAAAATTGCAAGAACTATTTGAATCGATTTCAGGAAATCATTTTAAAAATAGCTTCATAAATTCCTCCGTTGATATACTAAAACCAGGGTTGGGGATTTTTTTGATTTTTTTAGAAAAAAATCAATTTTTGATTTTTTTTTTTTTTGATTTTTTTGATTTTTTGATTTTTTTTTTTTTGATTTTTTCAGATTCATGACGTCACGCGAAATATATATATATATATATATATATATATATATATATATATATATATATATATATATATATATATATATATATATATATATATATATATATATATATATATATATATATATATATATATATATATATATATATATATATATATATATATATATATATATATATATATATATATATATATATATATATATATATATATATAAATATATATATATATATTTATAAATATATATATATATATATATATATATATATATATATATATATATATATATATATATATATATATATATATATATATATATATATATATATATATATATATATATATAAAGAGACAGTAAGAAGACGCAGAATCCAATCTAGAGTGTCCCATTCAACCCATAAAAATTAAGAATTAAGAATAATTTTTAATAATAATTAATGTAATTAATGAATAGTAATTATAATTAAGAAGCCACATGGGCCTACCTAGACTGTCCCAGTCAACCAACAATAATTAATAATTAAGAATAATAATTAAAAAGCCGCATTAACCAACAATAATTAATAATTAAGAATAATAATTAAAAAGTCGCATTGGCCCCTCTAGAATGTCCCAGTCAATCCATAATAATTAATAAATAAGTAGTATTTATAATTAAGAAGCCACATGGGCCTACCTAGACTGTCCCAGTCAACCAACAATAATTAATAATTAAGAATAATAATTAAAAGTCTCATTGGCCCCTCTAGAATGTCCCAGTCAATCCATAATAATTAATAAATAAGAATAATAACTCAGAAGCCGCATGGGCCTATCTAGACTGTCTCAGTCAACCCATAATAATTAATAATTAAGAATAATTTATTCTTAATTATTAATTGTTATGGGTTGACTGGGACAGTCTAGATAGGCCCATGCGGCTTCTGAATTATTATTCTTATTTATTAATTTTTGTTGGTTGACTGGGACAGTCTAGGTAGGCCCATGTGGCTTCTTAATTATAAATACTATTCATTAATTACATTAATTATTATTAAAAATTATTCTTAATCCCATTTTATGAAAGGATTGGGACATTTCTGTAGGTGCCAATGGCTTCACCACACTTACTGAAATGACTGGGGACAGCCTGTGTAAGGACCATGTGAGCTTCACATTCTTGGTTTGACAAATATTTAGAGGATCACGTGGCTTAATTATTACTTTAATTACGATACTGGCCGACTGGGAATACCAGACAGTTCATGCGGCTCTAAGCATTATTCCCATTTTCATTTATTGTTGACTGTATTTCTAGGTCAATGTGTTTCTTACCCATCAATTTTAGTTGTTTGACTGGAACAGTCTAAAATGCCATGTGGTTTCCAAGTGTAATAATCCTTCTATAATGATTTGACCGGGATTGAACAAAGCATTTCAATTCATTTTTAATTACACCATTATTGTTGACTGCACAGCCTGCTGCTTCATGCCACTTCTTAAGTATTATTTTATGTATTATTTATTATGGTTAAACAGATTCTAGAGTTAATACGCCATCATTATTTATTGTTGACTGACAGCCTAATAGAGACTCATGTGGCTTTTCAGAGTTATTTTTATTTGTTATGTGTTGACTGCACATTTCTAGAGGGTTAACGGTTTCTTAAATATTATCTCCTGAATAATAACTAAGAAGCTGCATTAACCTCCTAGAAATTGTCTCCAGCCTCAACCCATAAATAAGAATAATACTTAAGAAGCCGCATGGTCTTATTTAAACTGTCCCAGTCAACCAATAAAAATTAATAATTAAGAAGCCGCATTGGCCACTCTAGAATGTCCCAGTCAACCCATAATAAATAATAAATAAGAATAATACTTAAGAAGCCGCATAGGCCTATCTAGACTGTCCCAGTCAACCAATAATAATATATATATATAATTAATAATTAAAAATAATAATTAAGAAACCGCATTGACGCCTCTAGAATGTCCCAGTCAACTCATAATAAATAAGAATAATACTTAAGAAGCCGCATGGTCCTTTTTAGACTGTCCCAGTCAACCAATAAAAATTAATAATTAAGAAGCCGCATTGGCCCTTCTAGAATGTCCCAGTCAACTCATAATAAATATCAAATAATAAATAAGAATAATACTTAAGAAGCCGCATGGGCCTATCTAGACTGTCCCAGTCAACCAATAATAATTAATAATTAAAAATAATAATTAAGAAGCCGCATTGACCCCTCTAGAATGTCCCAGTCAACTCATAATAAATAAGAATAATACTTAAGAAGCCGCATGGTCCTATTAGACTGTCCCAGTCAATCAATAAAAATTAATAATTAAGAAGCTGCATTGGCCCCTCTAGAATGTCCCAGTCAATCCATAATAAATAATAAATAAGAATAATACTTAAGAAGCTGCATGGGCCTATCTAGACAACTTCACTGTCTTCACACCTTTTCTTATCCTCAAAGCCAAAAATCTACATAAGTTAACCCATAATATATAAGAACAATACTTAAGAAGCCGCATGGTCCTATTTAGACTGTTCCAGTCAACCAATAAAAATTAATAATTAAGAAGCCGCATTGGCCACTCTAGAATGTCCCAGTCAACCCATAATAAATAATAATAAGAATAATACTTAAGAAGCCGCATGGTCCTATTTAGACTGTCCCAGTCAACCAATACTATTAGTTATTGATCCCTCTAGAATGTCCCAGTCAACTCATAATAAATAAGAATAATACTTAAGAAGCCGCATGGGCCTTTCTAGACTGTCCCAGTCAACCAATAAAAATTAATAATTGAGAAGCGGCATTGTCCCCTCTAGAATGTCCCAGTCAACCCATAAAAATTTAGAATTAAGAATAATTTTTAATAATAGTTAATGTAATTAATGAATAGCATTTATAATTAAGAAGCCACATGGGCCTACCTAGACTGTCCCAGTCAACCAACAATTAATTATTAATTATTAATATCTTTAATTATTAATATCTTTAATATAAAAGTTAACTAAAATATTAAAAAACTTTTGGCAAGCCATTTCCGACACATGTTTTGTAAAGAAATTTGTTTGTAAACAAAGTATAATTCAGAAGCCGCATGGGCCTATCTAGACTGTCCCAGTCAACCTATAATTAATAATTAAGAATAAATTATTCTTAATTATTATGGGTTGACTGGGACAGTCTAGATAGGCCCATGCGGCTTCTGAGTTATTATTCTTATTTATTAATTATTATGGATTGACTGGGACATTCTAGAGGGGCCAATGCGACTTTTTAATTATTATTCTTAATTATTAATTATTGTTGGTTGACTGGGACAGTGTAGGTAGGCCCATGTGGCTTCTTAATTATAAATACTATTCATTAATTACATTAATTATTATTAAAATTATTCTTAATTCTTAATTTTTATGGGTTGACTGGGACATTCTAGAGGGGCCAATGCGGCTTCTCAATTATTAATTTTTATTGGCCGACTGGGACAGTCTAAAAAGGACCATGCGGCTTCATAAGTATTATTCTTATTTATAATGAGTTGACTGGGATATTCTAGAGGGATCCATGTGGCTTAATTATTATTTTTAATTATTAATTATTATTGGTTGACTGGGACAGTCTAGATAGGCCCATACGGCTTCTTAAGTATTATTCTTATTTATTGATACGTTTAGGCTAATGCCGTTTAATTATTATTTTAGAGCCGATTAGACAGCCTGGATGTATTTTTGTGTTATTCTTCTATTTGCCGACTGGGACACTTAGAGGGGTCATGCAGCTTCCTAATTATTAACTGAATAATAATTAAGAATTTCTTAATTCTATTATAGGGTTTATCTAGGCCTATTTCCTAATTCTATTATAGGGCTGACCTAGGCCTACTTTCCATTTTCTGTTTCACATTCAAATTAGGCTTGTTACAAACTACTCTCAGCTACCATGTTAAAGTAGATCGTATCTACTGGTAACAACCTACATATGAATAATGAAACACATTGAATAAATGGATATTTTACTAAATACTAACCCTATAATACACACGCGTGTTTAAACATCGAGATTCACGCTATTACTATATTTGTAAACAATGATAAACAAGACTATGAAACATTAGCAAAATATGGCCATGTTGCCAGAATTCTTTCTACTGGCAAAGTAGCCAAAACAAAATATATAAAATATAATTCTTTCATAGAATAAACAATATTATTCAACACTCTCCCTTATTGTTTATTCTGCAACGTTGGTTAGTCCATTCCAATTTTTCCGTTCAGCATCATTAACCTTGGTTGATGTAGAGGCTTTGTGAGTCCATCTGCAAGTTGATTCTCACTGCTAATCTTGAGTACTTCTATTTCATCATTTTGAACTTTTTCTCTAATGAAGAAATGACGTACTTTTATATGCTTGGTCCTTTTGTGAAATTCTGGATTCTTACTGAGTTTAATAGCTGCTTCATTGTCAATCCAAAGAGTAGGTTTCTTGAAGACTTCTGTAATTTCTTCCAAAAGTTGATGAAGCCACACAATTTCTTTTGTTGCTTCACTTGCTGCCATAATTTCAGCTTCTGTTGTTGAAATAGCAACTGAACTTTGCTTTTGACTACTCCATGAAATTGCTCCTCCAGCATATAAACAAACAATTCCAGTTGTTGAATGCCCTGTTCTTAAGTCCCCAGCATGATCTGCATCACTGTACCCTTCCAGATGATCTTGTTCAGAATCACATTTATAAATAATACCCTTCTCTTGTGTACCCTTCAAGTATCTGAACACTCTTTTAACTTTTGTAACATCTTCTATTGATGGATTTTCTACACTTCTGGCAAGATAATTAACAGCAAATGCAATATCTGGTCTTGTTGCTGTTGCAAGATATAGAAGAGCTCCTATTGCTGATCTGTAAGGGAAACTCTCCCTGGCTTCAATGTCATGTGTAACATTATCCTTTAAAATGGGTGTTGACACTGCATTGCAATTTTCCATACCAAATTCCTTTAGTATTCTTTTAGTATAACATGACTGACTAATTTTCTTTGAACCATCATTTCTTGATTCAATTTCAATTCCTAAAAAATATGTTGCAGATTTATATGTTATTTTGAATTCCTTTTTTAATTCTTCTAAAAATTTCTGCAATTCTGCTTGACTTGTTGATGCAACTAGTCCATCATCAACATATAATGCAAGTATGATTTTATGTCCATTCTGATTTCTTATGTAAAGACAAGGATCAGCTGTACTTTTACCAAAATTAAGTTTTGAAAGAAAGTTTCCAAGTCTTTCATTCCAGCATCTTGGTGCTTGCTTAAGCCCATACAAACTGCGTTTTAATTTGCATACTTTGTCTGTCCCATCTTCAAAACCTTTGGGTTGTTTCATATATATTTCTTCTGATAAATTTCCATAAAGAAATGCTGTTGAAACATCAAATTGTATTAAGGACATATTTTCTTTAGTTGCTACACTTATTAAAGTCCTTACAGTACTTTTATTTGCTACTGGACTGAATGTTTGCTCATAGTCAATTCCTTTATGCTGACTATACCCTTTTGCAACTAATCTTGCTTTATATTTGTCAACTGTACCATCTGGATTCATTTTAATTTTATAAATCCATTTGTTTTCAATTGGTTTTCTTCCTGGTGGTAATTCAACTAGTTCCCAGGTTTGATTTTCTTTCAATGATTTCATTTCATTTTTCATTGAATTAACCCATTTTTTCTTATGCTTACTCTGCATAGCTTCTTTATAATTTTCAGGTTCTTCCATATCTTCTAATAATAGATAAGTACTGTAGTCATCAAACCTTGATGGCTTTTTAATTACTGATCTGTCTCTTAATTGTTTTGTGCTTACTATTCTATCTTGTTCTTCTTCTTCTTCTGAATCAGATTCTATTTCTGTATCAGATTCTATTTCTGTATCAGATTCTGTTTCTATATCAGATTCTATTTCTGTATGTGATGAGTTTAATCTAATTATAGATGTACTGTCATCAGTTTCTGTATTTTCTCTATTTGATTCTTTCTTTTTATTTTCTTTTTCTGATTCTATCTCATCTGATATTGAAGTTGAAAGTTCTTCTCTTTCAAATACTACATCTCTGCATCTAAACACAAAATTATTTGCTTGATCATATATTCTGTAGCTTTCATCTCCATCATAACCAATTAACACACCTGATTTTGCTTTTGGGTCTAACTTTCTTCTTTTCTGATCTGGAATCCACCCACTGCATGCTGTTCCGATTACACGTAGATGCTTGATTCTGGGCTTTCTATCATACCAGATTTCAAAAGGCGTTTTCCCATCAACTGTGGATTTTCCAGTTCTATTTATTATATATGCTGCTGTGTTAATTAATTCTGCCCAACACTTCTGTGGAAATTTTACTTTTGAATACATGAGTGATCTAGCCGCTTCAACTAGCGTTCTATTTTCTTTTTCCACTCTATTTTGTTGTGGAGTATATGGAGCCGTTAATCTTTGTCTTACACCATATTTATGTAAAAGCTTTTTAACTAACTTATTATTAAATTCTAAGCCATTATCACTTAAAAATTCTCTGATTGGATGTCCTTGTACTTTTGCTTCTTCAAGTACTTGCTCCAATTTTTCTACAACTTCTGATTTTTCTTTAATAAAATATACAAATCTCATTTTTGAGAAATCATCTTTGAAACATACAAAATATTTATAACCTGAGTTTGATAATACTTGAAATGGTCCACAAACATCTGCAAATAGCAATTCTCCTTGTTTAGTACTATTTGGTCTTTTTCCAAAATTCTGACGATGCATTTTTCCATTTATACATCCTGTACAATTTCTGTTATCAAGGTGAGTTTCAATATTTAGTTCTCTTTTGATCAGATTTCTTATGTGTCTTCTATCCTGATGTCCCATTCTTTCATGATATAACTGTAATAGATCCTTTTCTTCAAGTGCATTTATTTCTGGTATATGGGAGATTTTAGCTTTCATTGCAACTTTGAATAGCCCTTCCTTTAGTTTACGATAGCCATTAAAATAGGCTTTTTTGTCTACCATAAAACTACATACACTTGGTTCAGATATAAATTCACTATTTGGATGCTTATCATGAGCTGCTAATACTGAAAATAAATTTTTCTTAATATCAGGAACATACCAAACATCATTCAAAAATAATTGAGATATTTTTCCATCTACAACTGATTCTACTTCAATTGTTCCATATCCTAACACATTTGCTTCCTGACCATTTGCTGATTTTACCTTGACTGAATGCTCAAATTCATTAAAAGTTTTAAAATAACTTTTCACATTTGTTATATGTTTTGTAGCGCCATTATCAAAATACCAATTTTCTCTATCATTTTCTTCGGAAATAAAAACTTGTTCATCTACCGCTAACATAAAAGTATTAACTTCTGTTTTAGCTTTTGAATTTTCTTTATTTTCAAAATTTGCATTTCTTTCTGGCTTTATTTTTCTTTCTGGTCTACCATCTGCAATCCATTTTCTACAATTTTTGATCCAGTGACCTTTTAAATGGCAGTAATTACAAGGAAATTTCTTCATTTTATCTTTGGTACTACTTTCTCTGTAGTTTCCTTTTATTGTTAACGCTTCTTGATTTTCTGACTTAACCTTTGATGCCAACTTATTTGCTTCTGTGCAAAGCCAAGTTACCAAATTATCTATACTTCTTTCTTTTCTATTACTATGAATCATGAGCCATGTAGTTTGGAAATTTGAATAATCCTTTGGCAAAATTTCAAAAATCTTACATATGAGAAATATCTCTGGCAATGTACCTTCATTCTTCTCTTGAATTTTGACAATTTCTTCCTGAAGATTACCCCAGAGCTGTCTTATTGAAGATAAATTTCCAGCCATGTCTAATTTCTCATTCCATTTGTAAGAAAAAAACTGTGAACAAACATCGTAAACTTTGTTTTCTTCAACTCCTGCAAAAAGATTGTGTAGTTCCTTCCATACTTCATCTGGCTTTAAAAGATTCCTTATTTGACTTCTAATACTTTGGCTTGAGGTTGAAACCAACAAAAACATTACATCTGATTGAGTTTTGTTGAATTTGTCTAATTTCTTTTTGTATGCATTTTTCTCTTCAACTGTTGCTTCAATACTGGGTTCTTGTGGCTTTTCTAATTTACCATTGATTGCTTCTATTGCATCTGGTATACCACTTAGCCTTATTTGCATAAGATGCTTCCAATCTTCCCAGTTTGCCTTACCTTGTAGTGAATCAATTTTCTGCATTGACAAATCCATATTTAACTATATAATAGGCTTGTTCTAATTCTATTTTAGAGTTTATCTAGGCCTATTTCTTAATTCTATTATAGGGTTTATCTAGGCCTATTTCCTAATTCTATTATAGGGCTGACCTAGGCCTACTTTCCATTTTCTGTTTCACATTCAAATTAGGCTTGTTACAAACTACTCTCAGCTACCATGTTAAAGTAGATCGTATCTACTGGTAACAACCTACATATGAATAATGAAACACATTGAATAAATGGATATTTTACTAAATACTAACCCTATAATACACACGCGTGTTTAAACATCGAGATTCACGCTATTACTATATTTGTAAACAATGATAAACAAGACTATGAAACATTAGCAAAATATGGCCATGTTGCCAGAATTCTTTCTACTGGCAAAGTAGCCAAAACAAAATATATAAAATATAATTTTTCATAGAATAAACAATATTATTCAACAATATCCCTTATTATTTATTATTCTATCGTAGTTAGACTATTCCAGTCAACCAATAAAAATTAATAATTAAGAAGCCGCATTGGCCCCTCTAGAATGTCCCAGTCAACTCATAATAAATATCAAATAATAAATAAGAATAATACTTAAGAAGCCGCATGGGTCTATCTAGACTGTCCCAGTCAACCAATAATAATTAATAATTAAAAATAATAATTAAGAAGCCGCATTGACCCTTCTAGAATGTCCCAGTCAACTCATAATAAATAAGAATAATACTTGAGAAGCCGCATGGTCCTT
>JABUQX010092641.1:32500-35000 GCA_015478945.1 Trachelipus rathkii
AAGGGCAGAGCCCTTTTCAGGGGGACGACAGAATAATAAAATAAATTAATGATGGGAAAACCACCCCTCCCAGGCCTAATGCAAATCCCTGAGGTGACAGCAGACAGAAGACCTAAAGAGAGCGAGATTAAATACAGAAGGAAAAACAGATGAAGGCAGAGAGTTCCACAGAAGAAAGAGGTAGCTGAAAAGAAGAAGGAACCACAATAAACAAGTCTGAGGATCCCAATATTCACACAGAATTCATGAGAAAGCAGGAACCCCTTGTTCAATGAGGGCGACGCAATGCGAGAGGTCATCTCCTTCAAGCACCTGTCTTTGTAGTATCTATAGTCACGTCGCAGAAATGGAGGGTAAAAGGAGTTTGAAAGTAGGGGACAGTTAATTAGTTTTTTAGTCTTAGCCTCAACCCTATCGAAAAGAAAGGTGGAGCCGGAGCCCCCCCCCCCCCCAAAGGTGGGATCAGTACTCCATACAAGAGTGGATAAGACCCCCTATATAATTGAAGTAACTGTTCGGAAGAAAAAAAATTTCCTGAACCTGAACAAAACCCCGAAGTTTTTGAAGCCACCTTTAACAACCATTTTAATAAGAGATTTCCAAGATAGTTTATTATTTGCATTCAGACAAAGATTGTTTTTGTTGTTCACAGGTGAAACAGTCTCTCTCTCTCTCTCTCTCTCTCTCTCTCTCTCTCTCTCTCTCTCTCTCTCTCTCTCTCTCTCTCTCTCTCTCTCTCTCTCTCTCTCTCTCTCTCTCTCTCTCTCTCTCTCTCTCTCTCTCTCTCTCTCTCTCTCTCTCTCTCAAATCTCTCTCTCTCTCTCTCTCTCTCTCTCTCTCTTCTCTCTCTCTCTCTCTCTCTCTCTCTCTCTCTCTCTCTTCTCTCTCTCTCTCTCTCTCTCTCTCTCTCTCTCTCTCTCTCTCTCTCTCTCTCTCTCTCTCTCTCTCTCTCTCTCTCTCTCTCTCTTCTCTCTCTCTCTCTCTCTCTCTCTCTCTCTCTCTCTCTCTCTCTCTCTCTCTCTCTCTCTCTCTGCCGTCAAAGAAAATAGGAAAGTTGGGAAGTGTTTTTAAGATAAAGATGTGAAGAAGTTGAGTTTTAAAAGAGTTGAACTTCACAAGGTTGAGGTGACCCCACCTGGAAATCCCATCCAGATCGGCAAGAATAGAATCGGAAAGCTGAAGTCGAGAAGCAATTCTAGAAGCAAAAGAGGGAGCAGATTTGAAATGAGTGGAAGCATGGAGAGATGAGTCAGATTTGCAGATTAGAAGATCGTTAATCAAAAGTAAGAATAAATTTGGAGACAGAGTAGAACCTTGCGGAACACCACAATTAACAGGAAAGGAAGAAGTGGTCGCTCCATTAACAAGTGCCGAATGGAGCGATCTAAGAGAAATATTCATAAGTGAACAAAGAGAAGGAGGAAACCCAAAGGTAGGGAGCTTATAGAGTAGCGACTTATGCCATACCCGGTCTAAGGTTCTTGAAATGTCAAGCGCTACCACACACGACCACCATAATCCCTAAGGGCAGAAGACCATAAATCAGTGAGATAAGAAAAAATGTCCCAAAGCTGACATCGAATGTCATACAGGTGATCTGAAAGGAGGAAATGAGATTCCAGATTATCCAGGAAATGCGAGTTGAGGAGAGTTTCAAAAATTTTGGACAGAATACAAGTGAGAGCTATAGGACGATAGTTAGAAGGATCAGAGCGGCTACCCTTCTTCGGGATCGGTTGAACATATGCGCGCTTCCAGCACTGAGGGAAAGTGTTAAAATTAAGGAATGTCGTCCGGGTCACTAGCCTTCCTGACGTTCATAAATCTCAGGATCTCACCCACCCGATTATGTGCAATCACATTCGGAGCCATGGGAAACCTGAGAGGAGAATGAGTAGGAGGAAGGGAGTTGCCAGAATCGTCCAGGGTGAAATTAAATGAAAAGGAGGCAGAAGAGAATAGCTTTTTCAGAAGGAGTATTAGCTACAGATCCGTCAGAGTGAATTAGAGAAGGAAAGGCAAATTTTCAGAAGTTAATTGAGATGTTTTTGGCAAGGGGCCAGAAATTTTTATCAGTAGGAGATCCGAGGAGATCAGCACACTTAATTTTGGTGAGAGCACGCTTAGAATGATGAATAATATCCGTGGAATGATTCAGAGTTGGACAAAAATTAGCAAGAGTGATAGGAAAAGGAGATTTTTTTCCATTTCCGATAAGCATTATCTCTATCCTGAAGAGCACGAGAACAGGTGACATCGAAACAGGGATTTTGAGGAGAAAAAGATTTAGTAGAAGATGAAATGAACCCTTGGAGATCACGGCTCCTATTTTTCAGCAGTCACAGAAGCATCCTCCAAGTCAAAACGGAATTCATACCAAAGGTAGGTAGCAAAGAAGCAGCTCAATGTCCTCAATTAGCCCGATTAAATTTCCAGAAAGTACGTTTAGATCATGGTGGAGCTGCTGGAGTACTGATAGCAGGGAAAATTGTGTATTTGT
>JABUQX010092641.1:40000-42500 GCA_015478945.1 Trachelipus rathkii
CAAGATACAAACTACAAAAATTTTTTTCAAAAGTTTTATTGAAAGAAGTAAAATGATTGAGAAAATAATTATTAAAAGATTAAAAAATGGTATCTATATAAGCAAAAAAGATCAATCTATTCCTATAATTTCTGTTTGCTCTTTGTCAAGAAGATGTAAACACTAACTTTGTCTTGTAAATCCTGAAGCCTCTTGCATAGACTGCAGATTTAAAGATTGAAATCTTCTATATTTGATTTCAAGTTTCGCTATGGTGAATTCCAGGAGGATATTTAATAGAGGTACAAAAAATTCTTTTTTTCGGCAAATTATCAGAAAATATTACTGTGGACTGGAATATGTCAAAAAAGGAATATCTGAGCAAAGACTATTATATTCGTGGATTGAGAGAAATCTATGCTTCAGCTGCAGCAGATTTGTGCCCTGTCGATTGTCTATTTGATGCATATTTTCGCAAAACGTGATTCATAACAACCATAATTTCGATTATTGAGTTTGGAAAGTGGACTCATATGTGAAGATTTAAGCTTGTAAATTGTATGCAACAATTCACAAAAAAATGTAAATATTTATATTACTATTACCAATAATTAATATTACAAAATAAAACTGGAATTTGTAAATTAACAAAATGATTAAAATATGAAAGTAAATTAATAAAATGCATAAAAAAATGGAACACAGAAATTCATAGACTGTTTCCAGTCTAATTAAAATAAAAAACAGTATAAAGAGAAAACACTTGCAAGAAGAATCAATGAAAGAGAAAAAAAAAATTTTTTTTTTTTTTTAGAGAAAATGTTGATCTTTCTAAGTTGCAAGCTGTTGAAAAAAGATGCCCCCTGTACCCCACCCCGCATTACCAAAAAAAAAAAAAAAAAAAAAAAAAAAAAAGAACAGCGACGCGTCTGATAGATCCTCCTCAACCAACGGATCGAATCAGCTCTGATTGACCAGCCACAGAAATTTGACGATCCATAGCTGCCGTAGATTGCTCACCCACACCATGAAAACCATGACGTTTTAAACACCTTGGAAACGCTCAAAATGGAAATTTAGGATGAAAGTTATTAAGAAATATTATCACTTAACTTAGGAAGACGCTCCCAATATCACATCCTCAATATCAGGTTCACTACATAGGACAATGTCCAATCAATTTGATAATGTATCATCTTACTCCAAGATTACAAAAACCTGTAATTTATACTTGCATCCATTTACGAATTTTTATATATATATATATATATATATATATATATATATATATATATATATATATATATATATATATATATATATATATATATATATATATATATATATATATATATATATATATATGACCTTATGAGTTATATGGATCCGTGAATTTTGTGTTTTATGTAAAAAAAAATCATATATTGTTAGTATATGATACTAACAATAATTTAAAATGGTGATAAGAAAGATATGAAATTTTAAAATATTAAAAATTAAATAAAGTAAAACAAGAACGCACATTTTGCATGAGAAAGAAAACCTATTTAGCACCAAAACGAAAGAATTTAAGGTAAAATATAATGCTTGAGTAAAATTTGTCTTTATTGATTTTTTTTTATTTATTTGATTGTGTATACATATTAACAAAACTTATTATAAATACCTGAACTATGAGGGACCTAAAAAAAACTAACCTATATGGATCGACAATGCGGTAAAACCATAACCTACCCTATATGGATCGACGATGCAGTAAACCTATACCTAACCTAGATGGATCTACTTTGCCGTAACTTTTTTCTCTTGTTTTCGGGTATTTCTAAATAAGATTTTTGCATTTCAGAAAATATCGCGCGTCTCGTCCACATAACGAATAATTATGGATAGATGTTCAGCTACAGATTTATCCATTGTTTCGTCCACTTGAATTGAGAAAAACATAGCACTGTTTATTTCTGTTGTAATATGATCATTGAGAACTTTACTCACGCATGAAATTAGATCATTCTGAATATCAGGTGATGTACCTTGAAAAGATCCAGAGCAGTGAAAACCTTCCTTAAGCCTACAATCGTACTTTTTAAGGAGAGAAAGAAGTTCAACATAATTACCTTTATTTAAAGAAGAGGAACTTTCATTGTGTCCTCTGAATGACAATTCTTGTTTACCAAGAAAAATTACACAGTCTATTAGCCTTCTCATAATCTGGCGATTTTCGTCAACTTCTTCGTTATGTTTTTTAATAAGCGTTTTATGAGATTCACTTAAAGCCTGATCAATATTGTATTTCTAAAGTTTGTTTTTAGCAAATAATCAACACTAACTTCCATTTAAATCTAATATTAATAACTCAAAAATAATTAAATAATTAATAATTAAAATTGCAAGTGAAACATGGTTTCCAAAGAAAATTTAAAAAAAAAACTATTTATGGCAACATCGGAGAGTACGACGAGCGAGAGGCGGCTTGCCTCCCTTGATAGTATTGAAAGATTTTGTAGACTAATTTTCTTATGGT
>JABUQX010092642.1:0-10000 GCA_015478945.1 Trachelipus rathkii
CCAAGATGGTGAGGCTAATTTTGGAGGATGAGGGAGACTTCTTCGGCTTCGTTGTCCTTTGGGGAGGTAGGCTTTCCTATCCCCCACTCTGAGACAGGCCAGGTTTTTCAATATTTTCGCCCCATATCTTTTTTTCCGAACAAAATAGAAGTACATTGAGTTTTTTTTTTTTTTTTTCAAAGTTTTTTGTAACTAAACCAGCCTGCTCACTTAATTTGTGTTATGGCGTATAACCTAAAGTTCCGTGTTATGATAGGGCGTTCCAAATTTTTTTTTTTTTTTTTTTTTCTTTTTTCTTTAATTTTTTTTCTTTCTCTCTTCTCTTTTTTTTTTCTCTAATACAGTTTTATTTCTTCACGCAGTATTATTAGGAATGATTTATTATCAGATATCACTTTCCACAGTTATTATTTAAATGCACGAACACAGTTATTTGCGAGCGAACACGGTTATTTGCGACACTTTCACTAATTCCACTGTTTATTTTTTTTCACAAGGTCAATCACTGTTCGGAAGGAAAATTTTAATTATATGTTAATGATGTAAGATCACAACTGAGCTTGTCGCCCAATGCTTATTTGCATTTATTTTATACAAAAAGGGGAGGGGGTCCACTCTGGGCTGTTACCAAAATATGATCTGAGATTATTACTCAGACCAATTAGAAAGTAATTACTGAATGGATGATTTATTAAAAATGGTTATTCTGTGATCTAAGTTTATTAAATATGCACGTGAAATAATAGTATGACCAGATGAATGATCCATATCAATTTTTTAAGAACAATTGGAATATAAGTACTTAATTATTTAATAGACAGAAGTTTTAAGTTGATATATAATACACGAGCAAATCTGCCGGCTTAGTTTGGCCCTAATGCTCTCGTGACTAATACGTCTGCTCTCTTTCGGCCGTCTAAATAATCACATCCCTCTCTTGCGGTCTGGGTCCCCTTAAGGCGGTCTTCCAACAAGCTCTACCCAAACCGTTACAACATTAGTCTGTAATCTTTCCTAATCCTAAAATGTTGGCAATTTGTTAGGTTTTTTTCATTCGTGATGCCTACAGTATTTCTTTGCCACTTTGTAAATTTCCAAGGAGGTTTGAGAGCCTCGTTCCCACTACTTAGATACGGGCGAAATACAGCACGCTTACTTCTTCCTTTCTTAGGTGCCCCTTCCCTCGTCCCTCTTAGTTTTTGCATGCTGGTAATACGAACGTTTTAAAGCAGATCATAGGAAAGTAGTATATCATTATATTTATATATAAATTAGTTTATTTTCAAAGCTTATAATTAAACATAGTAAATATTTATTATACTTTATTAATTATATATATATATTTAACATTTATAATATATATATATATATATGCATAATGTTCAAGACATCTAAGTCTCACCAAGCTTAGTCCCCTTTCAATTTATCCACCTAAGGATTTAATTGCTCCAGCGCAACCTTCCTATAAATTCACACTTTCTACTACACTCGCATTATATATTTTTATATGTATATTATACTTATATATATATATATATATATTATATATATATATATATATTTATATCATATATATATATATATATATATATATAGTTAATATTTATAAATCATTGTTATATTCTTATTATTTTATATATATACTATATATACTATATATATTATATATATATAATATTACTTTATATATATATAATATATCTATAATATACCTATACATTATATACTATTATAGTATATATTATTACTTATTTATATATATATTATATATACCTATGTATATATTATATACCTATTATTTATATTATAGCTTTGAAGAGAGTTCCTAGTTGGTAGCTCGTATGTAGGGTAGTGCTCTCTGATTTAATGCATATTGTTTACTTTCTATCTCTATTGCGACGTTGTTCTCAATTTTCCTCTCTAATGTATTGACCTTGTCTATATTTAGCGCGGTGTCCAAGCCTGCCTTTTCTCTATCGAAAACTTCAATTAGCTATTGGACAATATTTCACAATGGGGTACTCCCATGACTTTCATTCTCTCCCAATCCAATCTTCAGGCAGTGCTTTTAAGATAAAAGGAATCGAAAGACCTGCCATCTTTTCTCCTTAAATTAACTTAATATTGGTATGCACATTCCTTTAGTTCACAAGTCAATTTCTAGAACTCCTTCTAAATCTCCCCTTAACATGCGCACCGCATATTAAACTCCTGCAAAAGAATGGACTTGTCATTCTCGCCTCAAAATTCTTGGAGGTGCTCCCGCATGTTCGCTTTTACCTCTCTATCACTCGCCTAGTCCATTCGAAGCTGGACTATGGCGCTGTGTAGTATATGGTCAGACCTCCCCAACCCACTACACTTGTTAGAATCTCCACCAAAACGAAGGGCTATTCGTATTCTCCACTGGAACTTCCGTTCGTTCCCCCCGGTGAGCCTGGAAGTTCATCCAAATGTGAATGCTACTGCCTCTTCAAAGGAATACAGATCATGTGCAGAAGTTATCTTCGCTTTCAAACCCCAATACCGTCTGCTCTGACACCGATTCTGCAGGAGATACCTCAGAATCTTAATTATCTTGCGATTTGCAAACACAGTCATAACATCCTTAATTTCCTAACATCCCTTTGCAAAGGTGCTGCCGTTCTCTTATGATAAGGGTATATACCTTGGCTATTCCCGCTCCCACCATTTGCTTGGCCCTGACCTCTCCTCTCCAAATCTAGCCACCCTGCTGTTTTTTTTTTTTGGGTTTTTGTTTTTTTTGTTTTTTTTTTACAGTTTCCGCTCACCACTCACGGGCAGAGCCTATTCAAGGAGGGAGTGTTGCACACTCAGATATTCATCAACTAACTCAAACTACGCAGTGAGCACAGCCCGCACAGCTTTAAAGTGAAGAGAGATTAATTCAGCAAGGAACAAAGAAGAGTGGAAGAGAATTCCACAGAAGAACAGAGGTGGCAGAAAAGAAGGGAAGCACCGCAGCGAACTAGCCTGGAGTTACCAATATCAACACAAAACTCATGCGCTGACATAGCACCCCTTGTGCTACGAGGGCGTCCGTAAAGGTGTGGTACGCGAGTGATAAGTTCCCTCGAGCACCTGCAGCTGCGGTACTATAGAAAAGAGATAAAGCACGTAACCATCAGCGCCGCAACGAAATAGAGGATCCAAGTAAATTGGAAAGTGCGACAGTTTATAAGGGCCTTTGGCCTTTGACATCGACCCTATCCCAAAAGGCCGGGTGAAACCAGAGCCTCCCCCAGATATGAGAAGTAGTACTCCATACAAGGACGGATGAGGCCCTTGTTAGCTGGAGTAAACTGAAGAAAGAGAAAACAAGTCTCGGCAGCCTAAACAGAACTCACAGTTTCTTTGAGGCCGCCACAACCATTGTGATGTGAGGTTTCCAAGCATTTTTTTTGTTAATGTTAAAGACCAAGGATGTTTTATTTGTCAACAAGGACGAGACGAAGAGAACCCGTCGAAAGAGATATTAAAGTTAGAAGGTGTCCCTTAGAGAGGGAATTTGTAGAAGTGGGTTTTTAAAGAAATTGATTTCACAAAGATTGTGACGACCACACTAAAAATCAATCCAGATAAGAGAGAATCAAAAAGGAAAGATTAAGACGAGAGCAATTCTAGAAAGTAAAAGAGGGGAGCAAAATTGAAATGAGTTTGAAGAATGAAGGTCGAGTCATCGCTTACACGAGTGGTAGAGTTAGATTTGCAGGTGAGAAGATCATTATGAAAAGTAGGAATAAAGTTAAAGACAGAACCCTGAGGAACACTACTATTGATAGAAAAAGAAGAAGTCGCCCCATCAACAATTGTCGATATTGAGCGATTTGAAAGAAAACTAGACATAAGTAAGCAAAGAGAAGGAGGAAAACCCAAAGGGGGAGCTTGGAGAGCGCGATGGTGCCATTCGATCAAATGCCTTTGATATGTCAAGCGCTACCACGCAAGTCTCCCCGTAGTTCCTGAGGGCGGAAAACCATAAATCAGTTAGATAGGAAAGTATATCGCCAGTAGACCTCGAGCGCCGAAAGCCGTACTGGCGATCGGAAAGAAGTGAATGAGATTCCAGATGATCTAAGAAATGAGAGTTGAGAAGGGTTTCAAAGATCTTAAATAGAATACAAGTGAGAGCTATAGGGCAATAGTTAGAAAAATAAGAGCAGTTCCTTTTTCGGGGCATGTTGGCAACTGCGTGTTCCAACATTGAGGGAAGGTAATAGTATTGAGACATAGAGGAGAATATAGTTGAACGAGGGGCGGGTCAGCACGAAAGCAACACTCCCTCAAAACTACCGAGGAGGAATGCAATTTGGGCCACCCAGCCCTTCCTAACATTCATATATTTCAGGAGACCATGCCACCCGATCCAAATGGAGTTCAAAAGCAACGCCATCAGCCGGCTGGAAAGAATAGCTCTTACAAGAGGAATGCTAGCAATCGGTTGAAAGGATTTCGTTAGAGTAGAATAAGATATCAATGAGAAAGGCCTTTTCATTTGAAGAGTTAGCAACAGAACCATCAGATCCAATAAGAGGAGGAAAGGCTAGATTTACAGAAGTTGTTAGAGATGTTTTTTGCAAGAGGCCAGAAAGAATTTATCAGAAGGAGAATCAAGGAGGTTAGCGCACTTTCGTTTGATGAAAGCCCGCTTGGCTCGACGAAAGTAATCCCTGCAACGGATTTCTAGGCTGAATGAAAATTAGCAATAGTGATAGAAGAACGAGAATTTTTCCACCCACGATACGCACTGTCTCTAGCCTGAATGGCCAGAGAGCAGGCACGATCGAACCATGATTATGAGGAGAGGAAAGATTTAGTCGGAAGAAGGATGAACCTTCTGATACCGCATCACGATTACAGTTTTCAACCTTATCGCTGAAGCCGAAAGCGTCACGCAGAGTCAAAGCAGTCAATTCCAATTATAGCATAGTGTAGAAAGCGACGCAAGGCCCCCTCAATCGCCCGATCAAGTGCCAAAAAAAACCCACGCGCGGTCATAGGTCAGAATGGAGCTGTTATAGGAAGTAATTAAATTGAGAGATATAAAGGTTGTGGTCAGATTTACGAATAGGAGCGAAGGGTGGTGTATTTAAGAGAGAGAAGACTAGTGGTGAACATAGTTCAAGTGTGTTCAAGAATTGTGGGACGATCCGGATGTGTGTGGGTTTTTAATTAAGTTTGCTCCAGAATCGTTGAGAATGCGAATGATTCGCCTCCTCACCACCTAAATCAGTTGAGAGGATCCCAACTCATCAAGGGTTGTGTACATTGAAAACCCCTAAATAGAGGACCTCAGTTTTTGGATGAGAAGATATAACAGCCTCGTGAGAAGTAGTAAGATATTCAAAAAAGGCGTGAAAATCTGTTCTGTTAGAGGAACAGTGGCAGAAGCACAAGATTATTGTAGTAGGAGGAAGAAAGTAGTAGAAGTCTTGTTAAAGGCTTCATTCCTGTCTCACTTCGTAGTTCACAGTGAATTTACTCTAGTGTTTACTGACGGCTCTAAAACAGGGACAGTGTGGGTGCGTCTGCTGTCTCTCCCATTCCTCCCCCCTCACCTGCTTCAATTTTATGGCAGAATTAATCGCTATATCGTTGCCCTTTCTCGAAATTCTACTCCTTAAGCAAGACACTCTTATGTCATTTATTCAGATTCGCTCAGTGCGCTCCAAGAGCTTTTAAACCCCTAATTCTAAAAACTCAATGGTACCGCTGCACAACATATTTCTTCGGCTGCTTCCACTCCCGTAAAAACAATCCTTCTTATGTTGGAACCTCTCCTCATGTAGGGGTAACTAGCATGAAATCGCTGAAGGAGAGGCCAAAATGGCTCTTTTTCTTTAGGAGCTGTTCCAGTACCTCCTGGAATGCCCATTTGACAAGGCCATCCTCCCATTAACTGAATGCTATCTGCTCCCGACAGGCTTTATAAAGGAAATATAAAGCCGAGCATTGTGAGTTGTCTTCCTCTCACGACGAAAGCGCTTACACGAGGTGATACTTGCACGCCTCCGTAATGGCCACACCAATATCATTCACAGCCACTACATGTCACAAGACCCTCCCATCTGCAAATTTTGCCGTCGCCATAGCTCGCAATCTGTTCGTTATATCTTCATTGATTGTTCCCCAGAACTGAAACCCCAATTGGCGTCGTCATTTTCCCATACTTTATGATCCATAACACCTTCTAAAAGATTAACCCATATCTTATCTGAAATCTTACACTTTAGCATAAAACTCTATTTTCTTGTATCTCCAAGAAGTGAATATTCTTTATAACATATGATTTTGTTTATGTAATAGGACTATTTATAATGTAAGGATATAATTTATTATTTTATTTATTTTTGACTGAATATTCAATTTCGCCATTCATAGTTTTCTTGACATTTAAAATATGTATGTGCCAGGCCCCACCCATGGAGTTGATTATTAAACCCAGTGTCCAGTGTGGCCGCTTCTTTGCGAACCGTGTGGGTCCTGTAATTGATAAAAAATGTACAATAAACAAATGTACCGAACCATAAATTTAGAGGAAAGATCTCAATATCGTCTCTCTCATTATTTTTATTCCTTGACTGTCATTGTCTGAGGATATTAATACTCTCTTCAGAGTTATTACGAGAGGATGAAAAAAATAAGCGCTTGCCGATTATCATAATGATATCTTTAAATGATTGGAGTGCAATGATACAATTGGTTAGAATAGAATTGTCCTGAAGAATGGAAAGACATTTATTTTATCATCAGAGCGGCCCGTACCTGTGAGAGAGATTCAATTAAGTTTCTTTAAGTTCTTGCAACCTTAACATAAATTCAGAGTAACGTCATGTATATACTAGAAAGTTAGCGAACTTTTAATTCTGGCCTTGCATTTTATTAGTTCTTACAACTGAGCCGTGGCGACCGAATGATTAAAGTGTGCCGCAATTGACCTATATTTTGAAGAGAACTTCGCTGACTCTTGTTTGAGATGTCCACAACATTTCTAATGTTGATGAGCGATGGAGATGGTGTTGTTCCTCAAGAAAGAAACGAATTTCTTATATGGCACACCTCTCCCATGACACAGTGACACATCTGGAGTTAGGTCATTTCGCCAAAATTTCCATTAAATACGTCCAACTCAGATATTTCCCATGTATAACGTTCAGTGAAGAGGTTCAAGCACGACACAAAATTTTGATCTTAAATAATTGTCAACGGCATGATTACTAGAGGAAACAAAGAAACTCCTGATTGAGTATCTAACAATTCGTCGGGAGAAAGCAAACTTGGATGATTATTTGATACAGGTTATTAACTCTGAATCTTTTGTTTTAATCTGCAGTCAATCAATTTTCTTTCAAAACAATATCTCTGTAGTATTTCCTTTGATATGTGCTGAAAAGAGACGACACTTCGTTAGCCGTAAAAAAACAAGAATTTCAACGTGACGAAAAAAGACAGATCATCCATTACTATAATTCTCCCCGTAAATTTATCTATATCCATACCTGTTAATGATTTTTCGTTCATTGTTCGCATATATTCGTATTTTTATTAGTTTTAGAGATCTACTTCGTTCTTAAAGCTGGAATTGGGATCCTTTACTCTTTTACTCATTTCCCTTTCTACATTTTCCTTGTGTTTGCTGCTTAGATAGTTCTTAACCCAGATGTCATTCTTCCTTTCCGAAAATAATTACGATTGCAAAGTGTACGTTTTGCGATGTCATTGGAAACAATATCGAAGTATTCCAAAACGATACTGGATAAGGATGCCATTGCCGAATTGCTTCAACAGTTGATTTTCGCGATATGCCCTCACAAATACGAGACTATCAATATTAATATTGCTAGATTTCGATTGCCACTCAAATTACTGTCACTACCTTCAAACGGCATTAGTCAAAACTCATTCTAATCAATTCTCACAAAAGTTTGTTAAATTTTCAAACAAGTTCCCATCAGCATTTTCTAATCGCATTACATGTGACCGAATGCGAATAAGAATAAAATACACAGAATTTCGGCTCTTTCCTAGTGTGAAAGTCAATGCGAATATTTAAAACATGTTGAATATATATTATATATATAATATATTATATTATAAATAAAATAATATATAAAAATATATATATATATTATATATATATATATATATATATATATATATATATATATATATATATATATATATGTGTGTGTGTGTGTGTGTGTGTGTGTGTGTGTGTGTATTGTGTTATTCTTTTTCACCTTTCCTCAAGAAAAAAATAGTCGCTGGAATTGTATAGTTACAACAATTTTAGTTTTTCTTGTGATTTACAAAATTAAAGATATCGTACGGTGTTAATACTGCAAGCAAAAATGTTTATAAGGTAGTTTGGAAAATAGATAACGGGAGTGCGTTCCAGGCTTTACCAGTGGAGTACATGTAAGATTGAGCATAGCTGTTAAGTCTGAGGCCAGAGAGAGCATAGAGAAATATGAGACTGTGTAGAAAGGTGTGTCGCAAGAACCCTTCGCAATGGATACGTATGTGTTGAAGAGTTCAGAAGAGCAGTGTCCGCTATAATAGCAATGAAATAAAAGAGCGACGCAAATAACAATTGAATTGAAAGACGAAAAACTCTAGATTCAACCATTTGAAGAGGAGGAGTGAGTGGAATCACTCCAGATGCGTGAGGCATACTCTGTGCAGGAGCGAACGACACCCCTATAAAGATCAAACAACTGAGGTGGCGTGAACAAATTCTGAATGCGCCTCAGAACAAACACCCAACCCGTTATAAGCTTGTTTAAAAAGAGAAGCAATAGGAACGACGAAGGTTTGAGTCACGAGAAAAATAAACACCAAGAATATTAAGGACACAACGAAGGTTTGAGTTATGTGTTTTCAAAGAAGATGTTTTATAGCTGTGTGAAAGATTATGTGGAGTGGAAAAATGGAGGAAAACTGAGTTTTTGAGGAATTGAAAACAGCCTTGATCTCAATGCCACCAAAGAAATTCGAGAAAGATCCAGATGCTAGTTGATCCGAGGTGCCCTCCTAGCGTGAGCTAATTGTTGTTGAAAGGACGTCTATCAAAATGACGAGAGTAATGAAGGGTGAAGTCGTCGGCATTGGAGTGAATATGTGATGAAGTAATAGAGATAGGTCTTTATGAAAAGTAGAAAGAGTTTAGGGATAAAACAAGAACTATGAGTTGCAATCACCGTATTTTTATAGATTTGAAGGATGAGCCGGGGCATTCACAAAAATAACGCGAGAAAGAGTCAAGAAACAGAAGACTAAGTAAAGATCGCTAGTAAACGCTTTTCTTACGAAAGCCGTACTGGCAATACAGAGATAAGATAGAAAGAATTGAGATGTCTCAAATCTTCTTGCTAATAGATTCCGAAAACTATATAAAGAACAAGAAGCTAGAGAGAATTTGGCGATGGTTGGAGGGTTGAGATTGGTTCCCTTCTTTTTGTACAGGAGCACCTTTCCAGCAAGAAGGGAAGGCCAAAGTAGAAAGGCAGAGACGGAATATTTTAACAAGGCAGAATGCCCAAGCTTGAAAGCACATAAAGTTTAGAGAAGTATAGGAGGAATACTATGCAAGAATCGTAAGTTTTCATTATGTTAAGCTCCTGAATAAGCAGAAATAACACTTTTGAAGAAATACAATATTGGCATAAAATATGTTGGAGGGAGGTGGAGAGAAGGAATAACACTGGAATCGTCTAAGGTGGGTGGAATAAGAAGCAAAGGTTTGCTATAAGAGTTCAACTTTAATTGAAGATAAACGGCAGTTATGTTGACGGAAAATAATAAAGAAGGGGAAGAGGAAGAAGCAAAGCTAAGAATTAACATTTTTTGAAAAATGTCAGAAAGGATATGAGGAAAAGGAACCAGTAAGATTGTTGGCATTTTCTACTGAGAAAAACAATTTTTTTTTGTGTATGGAAATATGTTTTTCCAACATTTTAGGATGAAATATAAGTTGCAA
>JABUQX010092643.1:0-17500 GCA_015478945.1 Trachelipus rathkii
TTTAACGCTTTTATTATTTAAATCTTCTTTTTTGAGTTTCAGTGTTTTAGGAACTCTTTTGAGTATGTTCTTTTATGCTATCTCCTATGCAGCTCCTTATTACACTATATTTCAACATTTTATTGAGTGATAAGGACTTATTTATGAATTACTTTCATAGATGAATTTTATGACATTGTGCTTTACCTGTTCTTTTATGAGAAATCAGATTAAGTTTTTTCAGTTTATTCTCTATCTTGTATAATTAATTAGCTTAATATTATTAATGATTATTAATTCCATCTGTCCACTTATATTATATATATTATATATATATATATATTTAGGGCCCATTATATATATAGCTATACTATATATATATTATATATATATTATAATTATTAATATATATGATATTATATTATATATATATTATATATATATATAGTAAAGACGACAAAAAAAAACTACATCTTGTGGCAAAGATAACTTATTTATTATATATTTTTCATTCTTAACCGACGTTTGAGGACCAAAATTTCTCCAAAAGTCGATGTAAAGTGTATTGTAATAAATGAAAGAATTAGAAAACATAAATCAAATAGTCTCTTAAAAAGCAGTCATATATCCAAAAATTTATTTATTCATATGAATCATTTTTTTATAATTATCACATATTAGTGGTGAAAATTGCTTTTAAAACTGCAAAAGTAGAGTGTATTGTGCTTTTTTATGCTTTTCTTGAAAAATAGGGGATGCAAAGTTCACCTATTGGTTAAATATCACTATAATTTACATTATCAATCGGACTCATTTTAAAATTTAAGCTTACAGCAACATATTGAAAACATTAATTTAAATGTTTTTTATCCCTTAATATCATTCTAAACTTAATTATAAAAGACATTTTTATCAATTCATACTATTATATTACACCTTAATGTATACCTCACATTAAGGTATTATATTCAGATCTTATTGTAATATCAATCTTATATTAATCTATTAATGCTAAAAATTAAGATGAAACTATGAATTATGAATAAATTCTAGGTATTATTGAGTTGGTTTATTAATGAAACTCAGGGTCATTATTTACAATTGATTTGAGTATTAATGATAATAAAAAATAAAAAATAGAAGTTGATGTTAGGATGGCATTATGAAATTTTCAGTTTTATGAATACTTAAACTTTTTCACTTATAATATATTTATATTATTATTAGATTTACACATACAGAACACATAACTAAAAAGTTTTTCAATGATGATGATGTTGGTTCACTGCTGAGTTATTTTATGATTAAAATTCAAATGAGTTTTCCCCTCTTGAATGATGATTAAACTTCGAGATTGTAGCGTCCATGTTAAAGTAGATCAAGTTCTTTTTATTATACTTTATATATTCAGTAATGCATTGGAACTATTTATCCTTCAAGTTACTTATTACACATGATATATAATAACATTTGGGGTTTACAGTTTTTGAATTAATACCACCACACATTAGGGTCTTATTAATAGTTAAGTTTTTTTGTTTTGAAGTATATATTTTATATAAATTAAATAATAAATATCTTAACTGAAAATAAATTACAAAATTTTAATTATCGTTCAAATCCCATTCAAAATAAAAATCTCTAAAAGTATAATTTTTATTATTTATAATTAAAAATATTTCATAAAAAAATAAATGAGATAGATTGCTTAAGTTAAAAAATATGGACAAAAAGATGATTAATATATAGTTGAGTGTTCTCGAGGCGGATTTAAATCTTGGGATAATAAACATCTACGAACAGAATAGGAGGAATAGTAGGTAATTTAGTAGAACCTAAAAATAAAAAGAAAATCAGAAATTATAGAAGTAATGATTTAATGGAAATGTCATTCACTTACGCTACACATTTTTTCAATAAACCTATTATAATCTAAAATAACCTGTAAACCCAATATATGCATGTTTCAGTATAAGGAAAAAAAAATATATTTACAAAAATAATGGTTTTAGAATCATAAAATGGATCTTTCTTACATAATGTTTATTGAAATTTTAAAATTTTATCATCGCTCTTTTTTTTTTTAGAAAATGACTTCTTTAAAGCATAATCTTACAATGTTTCCACATACTGATCATATTACCCTGCAACCAATTATCAAATGGTCATTGTCGCTAACCATTTGAACTGTCTCCTCGTGACATCATATTATTACACTGTAACTTTACACAGTATAAAGTGTGATATACCCTGTTTTACTATATGGATAAAACGTTTATTTGTTACTTTAAAACTATTTATCCGCAGTCAACCTCATTGGATATCTCGAAATTATGGTTAAAATTATTATTATTATCGGAAATTAATTTAGATTTTTCTTTATTAAACTTGGAAAGTTTTGCATATATCATCATTCAATATTAAATTACAATTTATAATTATGATGCACTAATAATAATAATTTGCATATTTCACAATTTATCTCACTTAAAATAAGTCATCGTTAGATTATAATAATTAAAATGTAATCAGAGCTAGTGTCTTGTAGGTATCATTAAAATTGGTGTAATTTTCAAAGTTATAGTATAATTATAATAAGTAACGTATATCTTAGATTAAGATTTCTTAGAACTCTACTGGAGTGGAGAAGTCCATGTTTACATACATATAAAAAAGAATACACATATTGGTATGATTTACCCAGGAAAATTAAATTCCCGTATGTAGCAGTCAGAATCATAGTCTTAATTTATTTCATATTTCTTATATTTTAGGTAGGCCATTTTAAGCTATTTATATCTCGTTTCTAAGTTTCTTATGTTCTGATAAAGCTATAAATTATAATTTCATTTTTATATTTATAATAAATTATTATTAATATATATAAAAAACTATAAATTACGTCTTACCAGTAAACTCAATATTAAAAATAAGTACATACCAGTACAAAATCACATTTACTATAAAGTATCATTAATATATTCAGAAGATGTTGAATAACAACAACTTACGACGACATGCTACAAATGGTTAATCAAAAAAATAATAATAAATTTAAATTAGCCATAATCCACCTCGGGGATAAACCACCAAATAACCCTGTCTCAGATAGACCTATATCATTGCTCGCTTATCTCATTCAACTAAATACCACATAAAAAATTCACACCTCTCTTACTCAACTTTCTTTATTTCTGCATTTATCTATTGCTCGATTCTGACAATTTGCACTTCAACAGTCACTTATTCTACATCTCAATATTAATCTCCTTCTCGAGATATTGAACTTAGCCTGTCCTCCATGACCCTGTTATTTCACTGGCGGGGAGGCGGAGGGGTAAGTTATGTTGTAATGCACAGCTTTTATTATAACTCTTGGGTGCTGTCCAGCGGTTGGGCAGTATTGGGCTGGGTAGGAGCACGGAGATATCTGGCCTCGAAACAATTAGACAGTCGTAAATCACGACATTCACTCAAGGTTCTACAAAACAATCTCCAACTTAAAGCCTGAAGTTCATTTAATTTGTTCATCTAGAGAACTTCGACACAGCAAAACAATTAAATCTTAAGAAAAACATTTTGCAAGAATTTTGTGGTCATTAATATTACTTGAACTTTACTTCTTATTGTAAAAACAGATACCTGTACTAATTTCGCATAATTTAAAGCAAGTCCTAATTATAGTAGCTAAATATGAGTATTATAAAAAATAATAAAAATTAATATAAATCATTATAAATCAAATGATTAATAATATCAATAAATAATTATATACTAATAATAATATAATGATGAGATAAATAATAATAAATAAATAAATAAACATAAAATACTAATATATAATTTATTGAAGAGTAGTAACGAATTTTTTATTGGGATAGTTCTAGAATGTATTTCTGTATTAAAATTGTTCCTTAAAGAATTCGCTTCAGATTGATTAGTTATTGTGGGAACATTCACTGATTATTGGTTTGGATAGGTGGTTATAAAAGGAGATGGTAATTTAATATTATACAGAGTGATCGAGAAGTCGCGCAGAGAAATATGAGAATGTTTAGTAGGAAGGTTGTTGATTTCTGTGAATTAGAGAGGATAATGTGTGTAAGTAATACTTCTTTAAACACAAAAGTATTATAATACAATAATTTTAAATGATATATCTAGATGTTGTGGTGTATGGTAGAGATGGTTTAGAAGTGAAGAGTATGATTGTATTATTAGAGTGTTGAGTTGTTAAGAATAAGGAAGATGTTGCAAGTATGTAGTTGGAATGTTAAATCTAGTAGGGTTTAGGAATGGGATTAATATGCTAGGATCATTAAATGTTTTGTTCTTATGTTTTTACAAATTAAGTTACGCTGGAGGCTCTGGATGGATTTGAGTAAAAGGTTTATTGATTAACGAAAAGGAAGGGGATAAGGGTTATTAATACTTATTTAAGAAAGTGAGAATGTAAGAGTGTGCAAGATAATTTATAGGGGGCTGATAAGTATGTAAGTTTTCAGCGTCTTTTCACGTCTTGTAAAACAGGATTGAAATGTTTGAAGGAAGTTGATACTTTAAGAAGGAAATATAAAGATTTTTGTTGGTGTTAATGAAGGAACGCAATTGTTAGTAGTGCAAGGAAGTATATGTTTTGTGAAATATGATTTTAAATTTAAGAGGCTAGTATAAATTGATATAATGACTATAGTTTAGACTGAATTTTGGTAGGAGGACTCTTAAGAAGGTGAAAATTGATAAACGTTAAGGGTACAGAAAAGGAGGAAATGCAGCTGGATGCAATGTACATAAAAAAAGCTTAAATGAAGTGAAACTCAAATTGAAAAGCAAAGAGCTTGGTATATCATATATATTAGGAGGACAAAAAAGAAATACTAAAATAGGTGTAAATATCAGTAGGAGAAAACTAAAGGTAGAATGAACAGTTTTGGAAGGTAGTGAATGAATGAGGACATTACAAGGAAATATGAAGACTCTTACTGGAAGGAAAGCGCGAAATGGATAACAGATTGAGAATAAGAGGAATTCAGGTTTAAGTCTGACGATGGTGAAATCTGACTATGGAAGTAGAAAACTGATGAATATATATATATATATATTATATATATATATATATATATATTATATATATTATATATATATAGTATATATGATGTAGATGTGAGGGGAGTAGTGGAATAAGAACTAACTCGAATTAATAATCTTGTCTATACAATATTTAACAGCTATATAAAAAGGTGGTTAATGATGATATAGCTGTGCGGTTTTCTGGATAGGTCGTTGATTGCTATGAAACTATAATATGTGTCTAATTTTATTGAGTAGTGAATGAGGATTAATATTTATATATGATATATAAAGTATATATATAGTAAGTAGCTATTAATGAGTAATTAGTAGTATATTATTTATGGGACTATTATTGAATATGGGCTTATGATAAGTAATATAAAAAGTGTTAGCAAGATGTAATAATACATTTCTTCAATAACGGCTTTCTCATACTACCTTACTAGTATACCGGGGATGAAACTTCTTTGACGCTTAGTGTAAAATGTATACAAAGTTTAGAAGGCTCGCAGGTCTGATAGATCTAGACGGTTTGATCGTTAGAGTGAATTGATAGTTTTCGAAAAGTAGAGATAGTTAAAATTAACTACAGACGTTTTATGGAGGGTATATTTTGTTCTTTCTATTTTAAAAGATTCTAATGAGATTATTGAGAGCACATGACGGTATTAGAATACGTTTACCGCTTTGCATCTTTTCTTATTAAAATCACGACTGTTTAGTTATTATGGAATTTTATGAAAGTAGAAATTATAAGAAGTAGAGCATACAAGAGGAGGAGAAACTGAGAGTACATTTATCTCAATAGGGGAAATCGGAATATGTAAGGTGATTATTGATGTGATTGTGAGGGAAAGAGTTTTATTTACGTATGCTCACTCATACTCGATGCACAGTAAAGATACAGAGTGCGTCGTAAGATACTTGAGAGATAGTGGACTGTGGCAAATTGGTGAAGACAGGTAGCTTATAGGTAGATGTTCGGAGATAGTTGTGCTGTTATTCTAAATTCTATACAATTCTGAGCTAACACGACCATCATATTGAAGCATAAAATCGTTACGATATAGTTTGTGAAGAAGTAGATCACAAATTAGAGTAGTTCTCAGAGTTTTTTTATTTGAGATTTGCATTTCATCGCGCACGTATGTATTAGAAGAGTATAAACTAAGGTGAAGCGTTTATGGACATGGTTATATGCTTAGTGATGATCAGTGATATTGCTGTTATGACGTAGGTCACGGCTCTTTTCACTTTTTGTATGGCGAATCAAAAGTATTATTATGTACGTGTTTGAATGCGTGTGTCAGAATAAATGCGTGGTCAAATGGTGATTGGCTATATTAGGATATTAATTAGCGGAGTATAAGACAGGGTTATGTTATTAGTCCTACCTTTGGTTATTCAATTTGTATATGACTAGGGCACGAGTTATGTTAAAAATATAAATTTGAGGTGGGGATGGCAGGAAATAGGTGTTATGATGGTGGGACGAATGGAGTCTTGATGTGAGAGGTTTAGTCTTAACTGACATGGTGTTCTTGACACTTTGCTGATGATTTGGTCTCTGTATGTGGCGAATCTGTGAAAGTACAGCAGTTTGAGAGGTGATCTGACTAGATTGAGATTTGGCGAGGCTGTCGTTGGCTATGAAGAGGAGGTAATGGGATCTTGCAAAAGTAACATCGTAGTATAATACACAGTAATTATCAGGAGTTTAGGTGGACCTTGGTGAGTGAGACACTGAAAATAGTTAAACACTTTGTGTGTGATTAGTTTTACTTTATTAGTATTTGATGAGGCACCCATGCGTAATTGCTTTTATCTCTAGGACATGACGCCTCATTGAATACGTAGCACTATACTAAGATGTGTATGTGTGAGTATACACTACATTTAACGGTTTTTGTTCTTCTAACTTTCCATGATCTTATGATTTCTAAGAAGGGAACTCGGTCCGATGCGACGCTGATCCTATTAAGTAGCGACTGATCCGTATTTGTGAACTTGTGTGAAGGTGGTTGGGTGCCATAACTCATTTTATTATATCCATCATTGTTTGTTTGAATTGACGAGAATTAGGGCCTCTGGATGTCTTGGTGTGCTATCCGAGATACTTACCATAGGGTAGTCGTTTCCTTTACTCTTGTTTATAGCTCATCTCGTAACGATGAGAACTTCAATAGGTCTGGATATATGTACAGATAATTACTTTAATAGATTATATTACACACGTCTCTAATTGTGTCTCATCAGACGCTCGAGACAAATTCTTTAGGGGTTGTGCTCTATAGAAATTGCTAGAGAAAACGAATTCGACATATCATCATAGAAAGAAGGAATTTTGCAATATCGTTTAAATAGAGAGGGTGTGGTGTGATGATAAGAGGAGTAACAATTTGTATGAGACTATAATGCCATAAGTATGTTGTTCATATATATGATAGTGCTACGCGTCAGGAAGTGAGGAGCTAGAGAATTTTACTCATGATGATCATCGATTAGTAGGCGTACATTGGTAAGGCGGTATGTATGTGGTGAGTGTTGTTGGGAACCGACCGGGCTGCTCGATCAGGGAGATGCGATTTTTTGAAATGGAGGCCTCCTATTTAAAGGTCGTGACTTTACTGAGCATGGGGTCCAATGACATTTCCGAAATCGATCAATGCTACAGGGTGATTTATTATCATAATTTTGCTTTTAAGGTTTTAATGCAGATTGGCTACACGAATTTCTTTTTACAAATTTATAGATTGCACTTTTTAATAATGTATGCAGAAGTTTACTGAAGTTAAAAGCTTAAGATACAAAAGCGTGAGAAATCATTTATATGTATCGAAGGGGCAGTGGTTTTGGGTGTGGCCTGGGACAAATCAAAATACCAATTTTAGGGCCGAAGAGGGGGATGAACCCTGTAATTGAGGATTTACCAATGAGGAGGGTACGTCGGCGGTCCCATGATGCTTCTACGGGGTGGATTTTTCTGTCTGTGACGGCTCTGTCAACTAAGTTATTGTTAAAAGAGATAGGACGATTGATAAAAAAATTGAGAGGCTTTGTTTGGGAAACATCTTTCTTGTTCGACGTTTGATACAAATGTATTGAATTCTCGTCTACTGGAAAGTTCGCTCTTTTAACCTTTCTCACCGTATGCTCGTGTGGACTACAGGTAAGAACACGCAAACCTTTCAACCGTGTCATTTGGGTGAACTCAAGCCCATAACGGGAATAGGTGACTGGGGCCAAAAGGAAGAGCCCGGAAGATTTGTTCTATTGAATATATAATTACGCTGTAATATATTGGAGTCCTCTAATGAAAATCGGGCATTGAACGAATTATTTAGGTATTTGATGTACAATATATACGTATATTAATTATTCCCATATTATAAAATAATAATGATATTATTCATATATCCTTGGGGATATTAACTACGATAATGGAGGATATAGAGAATACATAATAATTATATTTAATCCGGGAGAGTGAAATAATAATACTAATTGATAGTGAAATGGATTGACAAGTATCCTATAATGATGATTGTATGTTTATCAATACTGGGAGCAGTAGATATCTAGAATGTAATAATATATTAAAGCATCAGAAATAATAATATAATAACTAGATAAGTAATTTATTATGCAGTAAAGATACGATATATCAGCTAAAGTCCAGTATTTCTTCCTCCATATGGTGTTCAATTTCTCTCTTACCTACTAAATTGTATATCACTGCATATTTTTTTAATACGATTTGTTCTTCTTAAGATCCATTTGACTAAAGGCCTTAGCCAAAGTATATCAATTTTGCAGTTTAATTATTCACAGAATTACATCTTTAAGACAACTTACTATATGTATAAAAGAAAATAATACATTTTATATGAAAAAAAAGTAATTTTTGAGTACTTATTTTTTTTCACTTTACATAAACTCTGCAAGAAAAATTTTTACTAAAGTACAATTACCTCATATATGCAGTACTTAAATTTTGAAAATTTCTTCAGTTAAAATAGGAGATTTTATATCTAAAATAATTTTAGTAGTTTTAGTTTTAAGTGTTTTTTTTGGATATGTAGGTTGCAATAAATATATTATTATACAGGGATATAAATAGATTAGGTATATTCTATATTGGGATTTTAATATATAATAATATATATATAATATTAAAGATTTAATAATATGGTATATTTTTAATATTATATTAAATATATATATAATATTATAGGCTTAATATATATTTATAGTAATATATAATATATCTATATATTATATATTATATATATAGGTTATATAGTTAAATAATATATTATTATAAATATATATATACTCTCCGTACAAGACAATAGTATATTTAAGATAAGATAAAGCTTGAGTATGCATACACTAATGATAATATATACTACGCCCGATATAGTAATACTATATATTACAATAGAGATCAGATATTCACATATCTATTACAAGTAATATATATATAATTATAATTATATTTATATAGCTGATATTTTATGAGCACATTATGTACAGCCATCTTGTCGGTACATTGTATCAATACATTCTGCATGACAAATAATAAAGTCTAATACTATATCTGTTTAAATTCTGGATAATCAATATCTCGATATTTTTCTGAGTTCTATGTGAAATTATCAAAATATAATTATTATCTGCATTATGATACAAAACTTTTTGAAACTATTACATATCTCTCATATTGTTGTGTATCGGGACTAATATATGTTATAATTAATTATATTGATATCTATATTTAATATATATACTATAATATATTTACTATATAATTATTATCTATATATTATATTATATATATTATTTGATTATCATATACCTATTACTTTAGTAGTTTAATGTTAGTATAGTTTATTATTATATATTATATATATATAGTATATGAGTTGTTTATTTCAGGTACTTTAAAACAAATTTTGATTTTATTTTTGTTACGTATTATTACATGTGGCTCTTAAGATGTATGCTATATTCTTTTGAAATTATTTATACGAAGAAAGTCTACTCAACTATCATATTAGTATTCATTGTAATATATTATATAAATAGCTCTGTTAAATATCAGTCATTTATAAGTATTTTCATTATTATATTGTAATCTTTTAGTTTATATACTAGCATTTTACTTATCTACTTTATATATATTTGTTTAATCAGGTTTAATATTAAATTCATTATCAATCTTAAATATATAATTATTTTAGTGATATGGTGTTAATAAATTAAACATATATTTCCTTTAACTGTGGAAGAGGAAAATAAATATAGAAGTGATAATAAAATATGGCCCCCTCTGCTATCCTAATTCAGATTTTCTTGTACTTAAGACTTGAAAAAAAAAAATTCCAATTTCCACAAATAAATGGTTACCCATAAATTGTTGCGTATCTTCGGATAAAGGATCGGCGAACGCGCTTCCAATCTCGGACTGCATAAACCTCTCGCTCTCTCTCCAAAATGCTATCCCTAAAAAGTCTGAGATAAGATTTGATTTATCCATACCGACTTCCCAATCATTACTTCCATCGCAAAACTCACTTTTCATCTAACCATTGAATGACCGCTCGCACCAGCCAAAACGAGCTAAGATAAAGGGCGTAAACAGCGTAGAGAAGGAAACTCTAAATTTGAGTCTTTTGCTTACCTACCTATAAGGGTCGAAATTAACAATGGAAAGCCTAAATCGGCGTTTGACTGACCTTGCTAAGTCGAATTTCGGCGAAGGTGTTTTCTTGAAATCTTAATGCTATTCATAAGTGGGTGTCGCCTTGTGTCCACTAAATCAGAGATAAGCCCGAGAGCCAATTTACGTAGCAGGTTGAAGAACCGATAATAGGCTATACAGATAAACATGTTTGGGTTGGCCTGTGGGATTGTCATCGATGATATTGAATTAATGTGAGTGTGTTTAGAATCGAATTCTTGGGAGTTGGAAATCGTTAGCGGCGAGAGTAATGATAAAAGGAGAGTAATTCCTTAATTTAGATGATCAGAAGCTGCCTGAAATTGTGGTCCGATTCTAATTAATATTTGCGAACTTTAAGACCTCCTAAGTTTATTGTTTAACATTAAAATGCAACTGGCGCATTTCATCTCAACTCGGCGAGCACTTTTATAGGAGCCGGAGGGATGAGGCGTCTTCAGAAGACTCTAAAAAGTATCTATTTCTTCACATATATATATATATATACGTTATTATATATACATATGATTGAGGAGTGTATATCTAAATATGTTTTATAGTATATATAATATACGTTATAATTATTATAATATTAGATAGAGTTTATATATACTTATTATTAAATAGGACGTCGTTATTAGTATAGATTAATACGATATATAGGCTAGGCCTATAATCATATACTATTTATGGTATATCGGATATTAGTTGTAGTAGATACTATTTATATTTAATACAATTGCATATTATTTTTCTAACTATACTACGGATATATATAATATTATAATTTAGCTAGAGTATACTATATAAGATAGTGATATGCCCTTATATTATATATATATATATGATTTCCTTCTTTCTTAAATCTGTCAGTTACTTGAAAGAAGTGGTTTGCTTTACATTAAATAAAAATGAATTACACACACACACACGATTTTCTTGTGGTAAGAAATCGAGATTGGAATACTCTCCATCTGAGTGCTCCGTCATTTTGTATATAATTCGTGAAAAATCGATTGTATTTTCATTACGAGTTTTGAGCTTTTCGCATTTCTGGGATGGTATATTATGGAAAAAACATAAATGTTTTTATTGCTTTGATGTTACTTTTTTGCTAAACCTTTGATAAAATGTTCGGATTTCATGGCGATGGAGAGGAGACGCAAACCACAAATATCTTGGGTTTGACCTTATGATGATTTTAAATTATTCAAAAATTGGAATAAAATAGTTTGTTTTTAGTTGTTGTTTTTGATTTTGAATGTGATTTAAAATAAAAATCTGGAATATTTATAACAAGCAGAAAAACCGATGAGGAAGAATAGAAGGTAAAGCTGTTGTTGGTGGTCATTAGATTTACCTTTCAAAATATTACTCTTAAATTTCTAATATTCTTAAAATATTTGTATAAATTTTTGTTTTTATTTTATTTTATATTTTTTTATTTTATTTAGTTTTATTATATTTTGTATGTTAAATTTTGTTGTTATTGTGCTAGTTTCTCCTAAAAATAGTGTAAATTTTACACCACTTTTCAAAAATATGATATTAAAGGTTATTTGTAGAGTAATAATAATAATAATAATAATAATTAATATTAATATATAATAATAATAATAATTAATATATAATATATCCATATATGATTAATACTATTTATAGTGATATTAATTAATTTTTTAATAATAATCAATATTATTAATAAGATAATTATTATATATTATATATATGTGAGATCAGGATTAATAATAATTATATAAATAGATC
The DNA here is from genome assembly GCA_015478945.1 of Trachelipus rathkii. NCBI lineage: Eukaryota > Metazoa > Arthropoda > Malacostraca > Isopoda > Trachelipodidae > Trachelipus > Trachelipus rathkii. Next base: position 12,542 of record JABUQX010092643.1, read on the forward strand.
ATATGAATAAAAAGATGAATAATAATTGATTATATAATAATGAATAATAATATATTTCATACTAAGATATAATAATAATATAAATAATAAAAATTAAAGATAATACATAAATAATCAAATATAATACATTAATAATATAATATTAATAATAACAATAAAATATACAATATAATTAATGAATAATTATGATTCATAATGGTTATAATCATTAAAATTTATACAATAATTTTTGTAGTAAAAATAGAATTCCAACCTATATAGAAAGTTTTACCGACGCTTATTAAATTAAGCTTTTATAAGCTTGAGTATTTTAGAAATGAATCCTAAATTATGTGTAAGAAAATCTACAGACGCATTTGATGGATATTTTTATGCTAAAAATTCAAGGGGAGGTAAAAGAGTACAACATCAGTGTTTGAGAAAATTTCCAAATGATACGAAAGAGTTGAGATATTTATGTTTTCACTTGCTTTCTACTTTATTTTTTTTAAAGTTTATACAACTACTCATGATCAAAATCCTACTCATACAAGTGGCATAAAATAATGAAAACAAGGAGATCCATTCTAGCTCATACTTAGAACAAATCTCTGAGGTGAGAGCAGACTAAAACTTTAAATTGAGAGAAACTAAATTTGATAGGAAATAGAAAAACCAGAAGAAGGGAGAGAATTCCTCAAGAAAGAAGTGCCTGGAAAGGATTAGTTATTATAGCGAACAATCATAGAGTTGCCAATCTCCCCACAAAAGTCGGCTTAAAATACAATATTTTTTCGGCTGCGAGGGTGTTACAAAGGAGGTGGAATGCGAATCGATCAGTTCACTCTCTCTCTCTCTCTCTCTCTCTCTCTCTATCTCATCTCTTCTCTCTCATCTCTTCTCTCTCTGCTCTCTCTCTCTCTCTCTCTCTCTCTCTCTCTCTCTCTCTCTCTCTTGAAGTTGCCCTCAATGGCTATTATGCCATTGAGATGTGGAGTTTCCAAGACTTTATTGTTCATATTGAGATCAAGATTGTTTGTATTACCATGCAACAAGCGAGACGTTAAATTCTTCGGAAGAGATATAAAAGATAAGAAATATTTTTGCGATGGAGATTTGAAGAAGCCGAGCTTTTAAATATTAATCGAAGAGCGAGGAGACTCACTCTTGAAACCCTATATAGATCATCCAGATCAGTAAGAATAGAGTCGGAAAGCTGAAGTTTTGAACGCACATGACCATTTCATAAATGCAAGAGAGAGAGAGAGAGAGAAGAGAGATGAAGAGAGTAGAGAGAGATTAGAGAGAGAGTGTTAGAGTTTTAGAAATCGTAAAAAAATATTAAGTGAAAAGGTGGCTAGAGGTGAGCACAGATGAGAAGAGATGGAGCGCAAGAATGATTCGAAACTTAAGTTTTAATTGCACCCTTCTAACTCTAGGTAGTGGAGTGCCAAATCGTCTGCATATGAATGGAATGGGTTAAAAGAGCACCTGAAAAGATTGCTAATATTCAATAAGACGCCTTTACAGGTCAAAGAGCGGTCTGATTAGTTTATAAGACTAGCTGCGAAATGCTTTAAACCTGAAGGAACTTAGGTCATAGGTATATGTGCAAGGTCAAAGAGGTTAACAAAAGAAGGAAAGTAATGTATTCTATGGCAGTGAGCAAGCTCGTGATAATGATAGAAACTATTTGGAACATGAAGAAGACTCGTCTGGGTAGCACATGAATTAGACTAATTAGATGCGAAAGTGAGGAAGAAATAATTCTTCAATTGCATACATCTTGAGAGTATGTAAGCTGCATGTCATCAAACCCTGTATCAAAGGACATCAATTTTAATTTTTGTCACCTGAGAGGCCGTCACCTAGAAAAGGCAAAAACCTCTCCATGGTCACATCAAAAGTCAGGAAAAACAAGGAACAGATCATTATCGCGTTGCTGAAGTGTCGAAATGCTAACGCCATTCTTTGATATCCATAACGCAAACTCGATAGGCGCCATGACGTGACACTACCAGATCAATCACATGGAATATTGTGAGTTGAGAAAAGTTTAAAAGATTTCAAACAGAATGCTATAAATACAGGTGGGAGCTATAAGGAAATATTTATAGTGATCAGAACTGCCATTTTACTTATATCTATCGTAGTAACGGTCTTTAGAGAGGAGGTTGTGTTTTTCACGATCGAGTCTTCCCGATTATTTGGAATTGAAAAAAAGTGTTAGTATCGATTCATATGGAGCATCGCTGAAGACGAATGGGCTCATCCCAGACGCACATTCCTTCTAAATTTGGGACGAGATGCTATCCAGGTTGTTTGATTCCCAAATGTTCGTTCGTAGACGTAAAAATCCCATGCTCTTAATCAAATGTAATGACAGATAAAGATATAAAAATCCTGAAAGTAGAAGAAAAATAACTGCCAGAGTCCTCCATGGTTGAATTCATGGTGAATTAGAAGAGGAAAGTTTGATTTACAATAGTTATTAGAGATGCATTTGTCAAGAGACCAGAAGGATAACCAAGAAGGTATAAGCTCTTTCGTTTACTGAAAGCATGACTAATCTTTCGAATAATATCCCTGCAAATTTTTCATAAGTGATAAAAGAATGAGTTTTTCGTTCCTGGTAAGCAATGTCCCCAGACTGAATAGCACAAAATTGAATACGAAATAGCGAATACAATCGAACTATGAATTTTGGGTGAGAAAAAGAATTATTTAAAGAATAAATGAGCCTACTTATCACGTAAGCGGTTACGTACCCCTTCCCCATTTCGGCAAACACCGAAGAGTAATCAGCCAAAGTAGTTATTCTATAGATAATTATCATAGAAGCTGCGCAAGTCCTTAAATTAGTCCAATTAAGGTGCCAGAAGATATGCTTTGGGCAGGAAGGGATGCTGGGGATAATGCATTAAAATTCCTTAAATTAGTCCAATTAAGGTGCCAGAAGATATGCTTAGGGCAGAAAGGGATGCTGGGGATAATGCATTAAAATTAAGAGCTATAAGATTGTACCAGAGTTACTAACAGGAGCGGAGATCTTTTAATTATAGAAAGAGTGGTGAAGTGATGAAATACAAATGAAGTTTTCAAAAATTATTTTATGGTCGATCCACAATATGTGTATGTTCAATAATCAGTTGATAAAGATCAATTATGCTGAATGACTTGTCTTCCTCCCCATCTAGATTAGTATTGGAGGAGTCCAACCATTAAGCGTTGTGCATTTGAGTGAGGATCTGTAATAGTCTCGTGAGAAGTAGTGAGATACTGAAAAAAAGAAAGGAAAATTTGTTCTATCGGGAGAACAATTTTAGGAACACGTGATAATTAGATTAGTAGAGAGATAGATTTTAAGCCTAGTAACACCAAAATAGGAGATTCAAGATTTTTGAAGCTTGTTACAGAGCAAGGAGTGTTAATGTTTGTAACTTTGTATAGACACATACCCATCCGTTAGATGGAAATTATCAAATAGATTGAAGTTAGATACATTCAGATAGTTAAATAACTAAGGAATAATTCCCTAGATACAGAGATGGTAAGTACTTAATTACATTTGTATTTAAATACATATTTAATACAATTCTGAAATTAAGAAGTCGAAGTGGATGGAAAACCATCATCAGAAGAGTAATGGAACTAGCTATGGTCAAGTAACTTTTAATAAAAAACGATGAACGTTCTTCTTGATCATATATAATTAAAGCGAAGACTATCGGATAATTGTCAGCTTGAACAAATAATTGAAAATTGGACCAAAAGAAGATATTTGGCTAATAGAATAAGCGGGAGATTATTCGTTTTGTAGGAGAAAAAGGTGGTGCTAAGAGGGTCAGAGACAAAGAATCTATTAGACCTGTGCGGTGATAGGTGGTGTAATTAGCCACCAAGAATGAGTATAGTAGCGAAAGATTATGTAATCTTTTATATTATTTAGAGTAGAAAGTAGGCTAAAGCGGCAAGGGTAGTTTTATAAATTTTTATTATTCAGTATTTGATTAAAACCATGATATTAGGCTGATCACTAACTATATAAAGATGAGTAGATCTATGACTGGAGTGTAGACGCACCGCTCATGGTGCATTTCACGGTAATTTTTTATTTTATGTCTGTTTTTTAAGTTTTCTTATAACTATTTTTAACCAATTCCATGATTTAACTAAGTTATCTGCAGTCCTTCTTCGTCCATTATTTTTTGTGGATCTTTGATTGTTGCATTTTTACTATTGCATAAGAAAGTTTTGTAAATTCAATTGAGTTAATTATTTATACATTTTTCATATGTGATTCTAATTTTTTTATACTTTAGAGGAATTGAGTTAGTCTATCGAGGCCTGGTGAGATACAGTGATACCATTATTCAATATCACGAGTATAGATTTTAAAATGTTTTGTGTTTTCGGTTTATTATTATTATTTTAGTAGTAATAAATAGTAATTTTTATTCGTTTTAATTTTGTTCTGCTTTCTTAATGTATTTTCTTCGAAGCACTTTGGGGTTTTGTTTATTTGTAAAAAGGTTTGTTATTGGGTTTCTATCTCAGTTTTGCACCAAAGGGTCTTTTGCTTTTTTTGATTCTGATTGCTTCAAAAATTGTTTCATCTGTTGCTTGGCTTTCAAAATTCTTTACTCTATGTACCGCTTACTTATAAAGAAAACTGGACAATAACACTGTCCATGCATTATTTTTGTTTGCTTGTAATCCCAATTTTTCGATTTTTCTTTTATATAACATGATTGTATTAATATTGTTATTTATAATTTAGTATTTAGTATTTAATAGTATTAACATAAAAAAAAAGGGTTAAATGTCGCGAATTCTATTTTTTTATATATTATTAAGATATTTATTCCTTTATTTATTTTTATTGGTTATTGGGGGTTTTATATTCTGGTCTGTTTATTATATTTTTATAATTTTTTTTTCAACAATAAAACTATATAATCTAGTGTGAATGTTATTTCA
>JABUQX010092644.1:0-2500 GCA_015478945.1 Trachelipus rathkii
CCCAAGTCCAACAGAAAGTCACCTCTTTATTTTTAAAAATAAAATCTAAAACTCATGGTCCTACTCAGCAGACCTCACTTGTTACGTGATATATATACATATATATTGTTATTATTATTGTTATTATATTATTATATATATATTATATTATTATTATTATATTATATACATATATATATATATTATTATATATATGTATATTATTATACAAATATATAAAAATATATATATAAATATATATATATATATATTATATATTTATTTATTATTATTATTATTACATATATTATATATATATATATATTACATATTACATATATATTATATTAAGAAGTTATATATATATATATATATTATTATTATTGCATGAGAAAACCTAATTACTCTACACAAACACACATATAAAAGAATTCGTTCAACATATATATATATATATATATATATATATATATATATATATAGTAGTATAGTTATTATATATATATATATATATATATATATATAAATATATATATAAATATATTTTTATATATATATATATAAAGAAAAGAGATATTTATATATATATATATATATATATATATATATATATATATATATATATATATATATATATATATATATATATATATATATTCATCTTCAAGTGTAGATTTGAAATTCAGATTGAAAATTTCGCGACTTTGTGATTAATTTACAATTATAAAACTACGGATAAATAATCACTGGCCAACAAAAAAATTTTTTTGCTGCCAAGGATATTTTATCGAATTTATAGTATATCGGGTGTGCTGATTTCAGAAATGACATTAGTTTTCCAAGATTGGTTCTAGTTCTTGAGATACAGGGTGTTCCAGATATACTCTTATACAAATATCTTTTTTAATGCATATTTTACAGTAATATCGTTTTATTTCTTTTTAAGGGCTTACCTTTATATATACTTTATTTTTTTCTATTTTCAGAACACTATGAGTACTTCACGAAGAACCTGTTTGAATAACCCCAATGTATTCTGCTACATCTGTGGTGAATATTGCCAGGAGAACCAAAGAAGAAATATTACTAACTTTGTGAAGCAAGCATATCTGGCATACTTTGGAATGAAACTCGGAGACCAAGATAAGTCTTGGGCTCCCCATATGGTCTGTAAAACGTGTGTCGAAAATCTACGTCAGTGGAAAAATGGACGAAGGAAAGGTTTAAAATTTGGTGTGCCTATGGTATGGCGGGAGCCAAAGAATCACCACAGTGACTTATTTTTGTTTGGTTAATGTGAAAGGTATCAATCGTTACAAGAAACGTAAATTTGAGTATCCGGATTTGGAATCAGCAAGGCGACCTGTACCACACTCCGAAGATGTCCCCATCCCAGTGTTCACTACACTCCCAGACCTAGCATTGTCTGATGAAGAAGATATCCAGGATTTTGTGTGCACACGTGCAGATAGTGGTAGTGAATATGAAGAAAGTACTTCTACACAGCAAGTTCTCCCAGGAAGAGATCAATGATTTAGTACGAGAGTTAAGTCTCTCCAAGCAAGATTCTGAGCTTTTAGCATCTAGACTAAGTGAAAAGAACTGTCTCAAGGCCGAATGTAAAATAACTTTTTTTCGAACAAGAGAGGTAGTACTTCTTCCATATTTCATTGAAGAAGAAGACCTAGTATACTGTAGGAACATCCCTGGACTCCTACTCAAAATGGGGCTAAATGCAAATACCGACCAGATTGGCGATTACTATAACAGTTCAAATGAGAAGCGCAGCGTGTTTTATTGAACAATGGCAATAGTTATGCATCGATTCCAATAGGTCACTCAACAAAACTGAAAGAGGAATATGAAATATAAGAATGATTCTGGGTATTTGGGATATAATGAACACCAGTGGTCTATATGCGTTGATTTGAAGATGTGTAAATATCTTACTTGGGCAAAGTTGATACTAGGTCCCTTGTTTCATATGCTTGTGGGATAGTAGGGCTAAAAAAGACCACTGGGAAAAAGTTAGCAGCCCGAGGAAAATATAACTGTAGGTGCATCAAATATCATTAACGAACCACTGGCTATAGAAAATTATTTTCCTACCACTCCACATCAAACTAAGGACTGATGAAGCAATTTGTTAGGGCCCTAGACAAAGATGGTGAATGTTTCAAATATATTTGCAGATTTTTTTCCAGGGTTGAGTATGGAGAAACTCAAAGCTGGAATCTTTAGCGGCCCTCAAATTCGCCAAATCATCATGGATGACAATTTCATAAATGGCATACGAACCAACTGTCATAATATATATATATATATATATGAGATATATTAAGATACAGCAGTGATATATATATATATATATGCTGTTATATATATATATATATATATATAGAAGTATATATATATAAGATATAGAGTATATTATATATATATATATATATATATGTATATATATAGATTATATATATATATATATATATATTATATATATATATATATATATATATATATA
>JABUQX010092644.1:10000-15000 GCA_015478945.1 Trachelipus rathkii
ATAGTACAGTGCATCATAATAGTAATATTAATATTAAAATATAGTAATTACTGGTGATTAATAGTGAAATATAGTGTTTAGTAATTTAATAATAATATTAATGATGATAATAATAGTATGTAATATTAATATATATGTATATATATATATGTATATATTTTTTTTTTAAATTTTTTTATGTATTTCATATTTATTTATATAAAAGCGCCCGATAGCTCAGTGTTAGAGCACTCGCCAAACCAAGCGAGGGTCCCAGGTTCGCAATGTCGGGTGGGAGAATGTGAGCTATTCTCCCCTTGGGCTTGGCTTCGTTCCTGCTCGGACGTTAAATGAGTACACTCCTCTGATAGGGGTTTGACCGTGAGTGATGGTGTTTATTTTTAAAAAAAAAAAAAAAAATATATATATATATATAATATATATATATATATATATATATATATATATATATATATATATATATATATATATATATATATATATATACCTTAATATTATATCCATTGCATCGCCCCTGTTTCTATCTATTGTTACTAAATCTATTTTTAAAAACGTCCCCTTAGTACCCCACTTCGTCTATGTATTTTTTCTTATATTAAATTGCTAATTTTAATGATAAGTATTATGTAATAAATACAATGGACAGAATAAAGTATTTATATACATATATATATATATATATACATATGATATATTATATATATAGATATATATATAGCATATATAGTACATATACATATTATTATACATATTATTACATATTACATACATACATAGACAGACATATTATATATTACATATTATATATTATATATATATATATTATTATTATATTATTGTTATTATATATTATTATTATTATTATTATATATATATATATTATATATATATATTTCATATATATATATATATATATAAAGAGATATATATATATATATATTATTACATATATTATTATTATTATTATATATACATATTATTACATATTATTATTATTACATGTATACTGCATATACATACATATTATATATATGTTATTATATATATATATATATATATATATATTATTATAGTTATATATATATATATATATATATATATATATATATATATATATATATATATATTTATATTTATATATATATATATATATATATATATATATATATATATATATATATATAGTATATATATATATATATATATTATATATATATATATATATATATATATATATATATATATATATATATATATATATATATATATATATATATATATACTTTCAATATTATATCCATTGCATCGCCCCCTGTTTCATCTATTGTTACTGTAAATCTATTTTTAAAACGTCCCCTTAGTACCCCACTTCTCGTCTATGTATTTTTTTCATATTAAATTGCTAATTTTAATGATAAGTATTATGCACAAATACAAATGGACAGAATAAAGCATTTTTATTTGATTTAAATTTTCTTTGGAACCGTTTTTCACTTGCAATTTTAATTAATCTTTATATATATATATATATATATATATATATATATATATATATATATATAACTATATTATATATATATATATATATATATATATTATTATATATATATATATATATATATATGGTTATATCAACTTTTCCCTCTCACCCGTTTTTTTTAGTCTTTACTCTCTATTTTAACTCTCTACCTAACAAGGAATTTTTCTTGTTATTTTTTTCTCATTTTAGATACTTTAAAGAATTTAAGATTTTATTTATATTCTACATTGTGGCAATACATTAATAGATATAATGTGCCAGTTTGTGTGTGCTGATTGTGAGGTAGATATAATATAGCTCTAGCAGCTGAAAACTTTTTGTCTATATATTGTTATCATTCTTGGTCATTCTCTCTCTCTCTCTCTCTCTCTCTCTCTCTCTCTTCTCTCTCTCTCTCTAACTTCAATCTCTCTGATCTCTATATATATATATATTATTGTTGTTATTATTATTATTATGTTATATATATATATATATATATATATTATAAAAATGTATATATTTTATTTTTATTTTTATTGTTACATATATATATATATATATATATATATATATATATTATATATATTCTATTTATAAGCAGTTGACTCCAAAAAGAAAATCAATAAAATAATTAATGTATCGTTATTTTAATAATTTTAGGTTAAATACATTAAACTTAAACTTAATTTTAAACTTAAACTTAAACTTAACCTAACCTAACCTAATCAACCTAACTTAACCTAACCTAACCTAACCTAACCTAACCAAACAACCTAAATTAACCTAACCTAATATTAACGGAGTCAACTGCTTATAAATGACCATATATATATATATATATGATATATATAGATGGTATATTTTGTTGCTATATATATATATATATATATATATATATATAGTATATATATATATATATATATATATATATATGTATATATATATATATGAGATACGATTGTTAAAATCTTAGCAGATCATTACTAGGTTGATTGATTATCTTCTGATTCTTTCTCAAATCAAAAAATCGCTAAATTGTTTGGCATCACTCTAATTTCTTCATTGCAAATTCGAAACAACGATTCTCGAGTATTTAGAAAAAATAAAAAATCTTTCAAACTAGATGTGATGTCTATCAAATTTGAAATTTATATATTCGCATAAATTATATACTCGTCACTACTAAAATTTAGTACAGCTGTTATAATAAAAAAAGGTTAAGACCAGAATAAAAATATAGTTTTCTTAATGCCGGAACCTTGTTAACCCATAAGGTTTGCAAGATATTGTGTTCTCCTATTAAAAGATCAAAGTTTTTTTATTTAATAGTTGCTATTAGTTTTCTTGGTTAGTGGCAACTTGTTCTTGACTATACCTATTAGTAGTTTAAATGTTCATACACATAAAATAACCAATTCTATTACCAGAATTCAAATTACTTCGTAATTAAATAATTAATCTTTAGAAATTTTTATTGATGTTTCTCAAAATAAATAGAACCTAAACCACATATTTCCCCCACATTCCCACACCTCCAATCCACACAACTCATAACTCCAACGCCATATACATAAACACATTTCTAATTTAATATATACTATACACATTCCTATTTACATATTGAATGCTTCAGTAATTAGGTTTCCTCTTTACATTTCCGCTGCTAATGGATTCAATAAAAGGGAAAGGAGAAACCCTTCGTATAGTTTCGTCCATTGATTCCAAATTGTACTTAACGAGATCAAATCAAAGAACTAAAGTCAAAGAGAGGAGAAGTAAGGTCGACGCAAATTTAATCAATTCATCTGTAAATGTCGAATATATATATATATATATATATATATATATATATATATAGATATATATATATAGATATATATATATATATATATTAGTTATATATAGCAAAGATATATATATATATATTATTATATATATATATATATAGATATATATAGATATATATATATATGTATATATATTCATTTGTAAACGTCGAATATATATATATATATATATATATATATATATATATATATATATATATATATATATATATATATATATATATATATATATAGTTATATATATATATATATATATATATATATATATATATTAAGCAAACATACGTCTTCACATCGCCATTCGATGAAGGTTAGATTATGGCTACGTAATATATGTTTAGGCTTCTCCAACTCTTCTGCATCTGTTAGATCCCATCCAAAATGGGACGATCGTATCCCACACAGAAGCCTTCCGATAGTCTCCCCGGGTGAGTCTAGGAGTTGAATCTGATGTGATGACACTTTCTCCGAAGGAAATACATCATGTGCACAAGTTATTTTCGCTTTCAAACCCCAATATCGTCTATTCTGATATCGATTCTTTTAGAAATACCTCAGAATCCTTTTTATTGGCCATTTGCAAACACAGTTTGCAACATTTTTGCTTTCTCAACATTCCGTTGAATAAAGGTACTGCCTTTCTTTTATGTTGAAGGGTATATATCTTGGCTATCCCCTGCTACCACCATCTGCCTGTTCTTGACCTCTCTCCAAATCCAGTCGCCCTGTTTCCTTGTTAAAGGCATCATCCTTGTCTCATTCTGCAGCTCACTGGGGATTTACTCCAGTTTTAATAACGGCTCTAAAATAGGAAATGATGTTTTGCGTCCACTTTTTTTTCTGACCGTAACAGTTTGAATACCCTCCCCTCATGCTTTAATTTTTACGACAGAATTAATGGCTATAATGATTGCCCTATCTCAAATTTTATTCCTTTTCCAAGACACTTCTTTTGTCATTTATTCGGATTCGCTCAGCACCTTAAAGCCCCTATTCCAAAAACACATTGGTATCCGCGGTACAACAATTTCTTCGGCTGCTCCGCTCTCGCAAGAAACAAATTACACTTTGTTGGGCAAAGAATTCTCTGACAGAGATGCCAGAATAGCCGATTCCTCTTTCCATAGTTCTTCTAGATACCTCTCGGATGTAATTCGAAAAAGTCGCCTCTCATCAACTGATTAATTATTATCTTGCACTCAAGGTTTCCAATCTTAATGACAGGAGTGCTTGGTGAATGATCAGCGAAGGGCGAAACTTAGAAATATAAAGCCGAACTTTGGTGAGTGGACTTCCTCTCACGGACAAAATCGTTTGCACTATGTGATCCTTGCACGCCTCCGTATTGTCCACACCAACAACACTCACAGCCACTACATTTCATGTTGTCCTTCTCCCATCTGAAAATTTTGCCCTTGCCATATCCCGCAATCTGTTCACCATATCTTCACTGATTGTCTTCAACTGAACCCCATTCGCTGTTTTCATTTTTCCATTCTATGATCCATAACACCTTTTAAAATAATATCCCAGAGCTTTTCTAAATCCTCTCACTTCAATAGTAACTCTATTATCTCTTACCTTCAAGAACTGAATATTCTTAACAATATATAATTTTGTAATGTAATAAA
>JABUQX010092644.1:20000-35615 GCA_015478945.1 Trachelipus rathkii
TCATCATAACTGTCTAAATACATCTGCGCGAATAACGTAGATAATCAGTAACCAAACATAGGGAGTCATCGAGGGTTTATCTCTGGCCTGAGTAAATACAGTAAAACGTACACTTACTGATTTAAAGCAGTAAATCAGTAAACAGTAAATCAAACCACTGCCTCTGCAGTTTTTGCTTCCTGCGCCTGTGATATTAGTCATATTCATACACATGGTAAACAGCGCGATGGTAAACATGTTCTTTATATGCTACCTGGTTTACAGGCGTTATCAACAAAAATTTTAACATCAATAAAGTTAACAAATATACCGTTACTAGAATAGTAATGTGGCTAATGCAGCTCCAACACGCACATCAAGCTGGAACATCTCCGAGTAAATTAGCAACAGACGCTACAATACGACATGTTTCGCCATTTTCGAGCATATTAGTTAGTAGGTGTGCCGCATATTCAACAGCCTCTGGTCAGACAGATTTGCCGTCATATTGAACCATGAATCTGCTTCGCCGCAACACTGCTTGAGTAACGTCTGTGAATAGAATATTAGCAAAGCCTAGGGCAAACCCAACATTAGCCAATCAAAATCTTATCCTACCACGTTTTTAACCACACATCGTCAGTTAGTTACAGCAATATCTGCCAAAAACTCATCGCCTCTCTAACAACGTTGTTTCCAGCCAGCCACGCGCAATACAGCCTTTCGTTAACTGCCATACAGCAACAATCTACAGGGGGCTAGTGATAACACTCGAAGGTGTGCGGGCTTTACCCCTCCGAGGTAGTGCCAGCCCTTCGGGCTGAGGCCCAAAGCCCGCTTACACCCCTTCGGGTGATCCCCCTCTCGGGATTCACACCCTTTCATGGGCGCATCCCATGGGTTTTCTCTCTCGGAAGGTAATGTGTTGCTTTAGATACTCTTGGTTAAATGAAAACTGTTTATTCGTAAGTTAAGTACGTTATGTTACTGTGACAATGTGGAAATAACACTGATTTTATTAGAGAACTGATGAGTTTTTGTAAGATATTACTGTGTTAACTGACGATGATGTGTTAGAAACGTGAACCTAGGTTAAGTTTTTGTTGAATAATGTTAGGTTTGCCCTAGACTTTTGCTAATGTCTACGTTTATTCACAGGTCAAATAAGGTTATACTCAAAACGAGTGACACTTTGATGAAGATAGTATCAATTCATAGTTCAATATGGTGGCATCTTTGATAGATTGGTCACTTTGTTAAGGGAATTTGTTAGATAATACGGCTTTACCTGCTGCTAATATGCTCGAAAAGTGAGAACATGTCGAGTATTGTATGATCTGTTAGCTAGTTTACCTTGATCAGTAGGGAATTTTTCAGGATGTTAGCTGATTATTCATACGCTAGGTATGTTAGGTTTGCATTTGTACATTATATTCCTAGTAGCGGTTATGATTTGTTAGCTTTGTTGATGTTAAAACTTTGTTGATTAAGCATATATTCGTAGGTTAGTATATAAAGAACATATTTTTATGTTATGTTTGTCCAAAATGATACATGAAATATGACTTGAATCAATGGCTCAATAGATCACAGGCGGGTGGGAAGGGTAGGGGACTGCAGGGATGGGTGGTTTGATTTACTGATTTACTGATTTACTGCTTTAAAATCAGTAAACTATTACGGTTTACTGTGATATTTTATTCAAAGAACTTATTTTTATGTTATGTCAGGATAAAATTTTGTTATTTTTTGTTATGTTTGGTTAAAACTTTGTTATGTTTGCGATTATTCGCTGGGGATTATGATATTTAGACGAGGTTATGATGAATTTTTTTTTTGTTAAATGTCACGAAGTTGATGTAAAACATTTGTTACGTCAGCATTATATTCTTTGTCAGTATGATGATTAGCCAGGTTTATGCTAAACTTTTGTTAAATATTACGATGTTAATGTAAAATTAACATTGATATGTTAGAGATATGCTTGAAAAAGTGTGAATAGGTTACGTTTTGGACGAAGTGTTATGTACTTTACTGTTGTTAAGTGTGAAAGTTTGTTAATGTTAGTGGTTTATTCGTGCTTATGGTGTGTTGGGTTTGTCATTGTACATTATATTCTTAGTTCAGGTTATGTTATGTTAGCTTTATTAATGTGGAAACTTTGTTACGTTAGCATACTTTCACTGCTCTGTATGATAATTAAACAGGGTTATGATAAATTCTTACTAAATATTACTGTGTTAATGTAAAATTAACGTTAATATGTTGGAGATATGTTTGGTAAAAGTATGAATAGGTTACGTTTTGTATGCAATGTCAGTTACTTTACAGGTGTTAAGTGTGGAACTTTGTTAATGTTAACAGTTTATTCGTGCTTAAGTTGTGTTAGATTCGTCGTTGTACATTATTTTCTTAGCTCTGGTAATGATATGTTAGCTTTATTAATGTGAAAACAATGTTACGTTAGCATATATTCATTGGTTAGTATCCAAAGAACTTATCTTTGTACTATGTTGTTGTTGTTGTTGTTGTTGTTGTTGTCGAACGAGAATATATACCCTTTTGAACTGATATGGTTCGTTCGGGCATTGTATTCTTGTTTACTTTCTTCTGATTGGGATGAAAGAAAGAATCTCATTACCTATAAGGGTTGTTTATGCATACGATTTCCTTCAGTAGGACATTTTTTTCACTGTACTGGTACGATGACATCTCCCCGCATCTCCACGTGTGTTGTTGATATCTTCACGAGGAGCTTCGTTATTCCCAACGTTGTGTCAATAAAATTTTATCGTCAACCGGATGGATACTGCTACATTGCTTGTATTCCTGCCAGAGGGTCAAATATAATAAGTATTGCATCACTTTATGCAAATAGTTAAAGCGTAAAATCATTTTTCATGTTTAGAGTTGGTATTTTCTGAAAGGATGCGGAGTCTAAAAAGAGATAAGTCTAAAAACTTTACTTTATTCGTATTTACTCGTTAGGTATTATGATGGTTAGGTATGGTTATGACACATTTTTGATAAATGTTACTGTGTCAATGTAAGATTAACGTTAATATGCTAGAGATATGCTTGGAAAAAGTATGAATATGTTCGCTTTGTATGTAAAGTTAGTTACTTTACTGGATATTAAGTGTGGAACTTTGTTAATGTTAACAGTTTATTAGGGCGTTGTGTTAGTTTGTCGTTGTACATTATTTTCCTCTAGTTCATATGATGCTATGTTAGCTTTATTAATGTGAAGACATTGTTATGTTAGAGTATATTCGTTGATCAGTATAATTAACCAATGTTGTGAGAAATTTTAGTTAAATGTTACTGTGTTAGTGTAAGATTAACGTTAATATGTTAGAGTTATGCTTGAAAAAGTAAGAATAAGTTACGTTTTGCATACCATGTTAGCTGCTTTACTGGTGTTAAGTATGGAACTTTGTTAATGTTGACTGGTTATTCCTGCTTAAGTTGTGATAGGTTTGTCTTTGTGCATTATTTTCTTAGTTCAGTTGATGCTATGTTAGCTTTATTAATGTGGAAACTTTATTATGTTAGCATACTTTCGCTGGTCTGTATGATAATTAACCAATGTTGTGAGAAATTTTAGTTAAATGTTACTGTGTTAGTATAAGATTAACGTTAATATGTTAGAGTTATGCTTGAAAAAGTAAGATTAGGTTACGTTTTGCATACCATGTTAGCTGCTTTACTGGTGTTAAGTATGGAACTTTGTTAATGTTAACAGTTTATTCCTGCTTAAGATGTGTTATGTTTGTCTTTGGGCATTATTTTCTTAGTTTAGATGATGCTATGTTAGCTTTATTAATGTGAAAACTTTGTTACGTTGACATATATTGATTGATCTTTGTATAAAGAACTTGAATTTATGTTATGTTTATCCAAAATGATACTCAAAATGTGACTTGAATCAATAGATCAATAGATCAATAGATCAAGGATGGACAGGAAGGTGACAGGAAGGTAGATGGATGGTGTTTGATTTAGTGATTTACTGCTTTAGGGTATGTAAAACGTTACAATTTTAGTAAAAAATATGACCTTAATCAATAGATCAATAGATCATAGATGGTCAGGAGGGTGGCCGGATGATGGTTGGATGGTGTTTGATTTAGTGATTTACTGCTTTAGGGTATGTAAAACGTTACAATTTTAGTAAAAAATGTGACCTTAATCAATAGATCAATAGATCATAGATGGTCAGGAGGGTGGCCGGATGATGATTGGATGGTGTTTGATTTAGTGACAATGTTTTTAGGGTATGTAAAACATGACAATTTTAGTAAAAAATTTGACCTTAATCAATAGATCAATAGATCAATAGATCAATAGATCAATAGATCAATAGATCAATAGATCATGATGGACAGATATGCAGGTTGGGTGGCTTGATTTAGTGATTTACTGATTTAGGGTATGTAAAACGTTACAATTTTAGTAAAAAATTTGACCTTAATCAATAGATCAATAGATCAATAGATCAATAGATCAATAGATCAATGGATCATGATGGGACAGGAGGGTAGGTAGGATGGCTTGATTTAGTGATTTACTGATTTAGGGTATGTAAAACATGACAATTTTAGTAAAAAATTTGACCTTAATCAATAGATCAATAGATCAATAGATCAATAGATCAAAGGATCACAGATGGACAGATATGCAGGTTGGGTGGCTTGATTTAGTGATTTACTGCTTTAGGGTATGTAAAACATGACAATTTTAGTAAAAAATTTGACCTTAATCAATAGATCAATAGATCAATAGATCAATAGATCAATGGATCATGATGGGACAGGAGGGTAGGTAGGATGGCTTGATTTCTAGTGGGATTTAATGCTTTAGGTATGTAAAACATGACAATTTTAGTAAAAAATTTGACCTTAATCAATAGATCAATAGATCAATAGATCAATAGATCAATAGATCAATGGATCACAGATGGACAGATATGCAGGTTGGGTGGCTTGATTTAGTGATTTACTGCTTTAGGGTATGTAAAACATGACAATTTTAGTAAAAATTTGACCTTAATCAATAGATCAATAGATCAATAGATCAATGGATCACAGATGGACAGATATGCAGGTTGGGTGGCTTGATTTAATGATTTACTGTTTTAGGGTATGTAAAAACGTAAATTTGTAAGTTATAAACAAAAAAGAATAAGAAATTTTATTTATTTATTTATTTATTTATTGATTTATTTTTTTCTTGATGGTTCTGAAACCATTATTTTCGAAATCTACAGATCCAATAACATATATAAAGACACCTACATTGTTGTTATACGACTGTTTATTAACTAAGCACCGCAGTGGCTCCAGCACCGGTGCCGGAGCCAACTCGTCAGATTCACATACCAAGTCTTTCTAGAAACTCAACTATGAATCCTCTTACCAAATTTCAGCTTTCTACGTCAATATTTAATGTTTGAAGGGGGGTGGGTCCCCCCTTCGGGGGGACCCACGAGGCGTAATTTCGTATACATCGAGGTTACCTTACCATCTAACCACCCTCCAAATTTTATCACGATACGATAACTCTAACTTATATAGATATATGTCGGAGCCGGTGGCGCGGTGCGGTGCGGTGCGGACCGGGGCGGTGCAGTGCAGTGCAGTGCGGACTCGGAGTCGCTGAAGCAGGCGCAGAAGGGTTTAAAAAACAACTCAGAAGTGATCCCCTTCGGGGATCACTTCTTCGACGTAATAATAATAATAATGTGTATGTATGCGCACGCGCGCTCTGTCTGCGTCTGTCGGTCAAACAGACCTTCGGTCTGTTTGACCTCCAAGTGCTCGGTCGCCCAAACGCTCGTTAGGCCTAAACTCACCCATACAGATCACGCCACAAGGGCGTAAAGCGCAAATATCGGCGTCCCCTCAGGTGACCCCCCATATACATCCTACAGATCACACCACTTGAAATTTACACGTATTTCCCGAGCTTAACTCCATATACAGATTATATTCCGCTTCGACCATCTCTTATACTTTTTTGAGAAAGCTGGTAGAGCTCAAACTGTACTGTAATCTGGTTTATATATATATATATATATATATGTATATATATATAGCTTATATATATTAGTATATATATATATATTGCTATATATATATATATATATATCATATATTGTTGTTGGTTATTGTTATAGAGGGAAGAATTTTTATTAAATATTTTTACATATTATTATATATATATTATATATTATTATATTATATTTCATATATAAATATATATATATGGTATTACATATACATACATATTAGAGCATATTGTACATATATTATTATTATTACATATACATATTATTATATATATATATATTATTATATATATATATATATATATATATATATTTATATAAAGATATATATATTATTATTATTATTATATATATATATATATTTATATATATATATATATATATATATATATATATATATAATATATATATATATATATATATATATTTATATATATATATATATATATATATATATATATATATATATTTTTATATATATATATATATATATATATACATATTATTATTATATACCAATATATATATATATATATTTGTTATTATTATATATATATATATATATATATATATATATATATATACATATATATATTATTATTATTACATATATATATATATTATTATTATTATTATTATTATTATTATATATATATATATTATTATTACATACTATATATATTATATATTATTATTATATATATATATTATTATTATTATTATTATTATTATTATTATTATTATTATTATTATTATATATTATATTTTTATATTATTATGTATATAAATATATATATATTATTATTATTATTATTATTATACATATATTATTATTATTATATATATATATTATTATATATTATTACATATATATATATATATATTATTAGTATATATATATTTATACATATAATACATATATATAGTATATATATATATATATATATATATATATATATATACTGTAGATTTGTATATTGGATATAATTATATATCTATACAGTCGTAAAAGTGTTATTACAAAAAATGTTTTTATTATTATTATTTATTATTTTATTATAACTATTATTATTATTATTATTATTATTATTATTATTATTATTATTATTATTATTATTATTATTATTATTATTATTATTATTATTATTATTATTATTATTATTATTATTATTATTATTATTATTATTATTATTATTAATAATAATAATAATAATAATAATAATAATAATAATAATAATAATAATAATAATAATAATAATAATAATAATAATAATAATAATAATAATAATAATAATAATAATAATAATAATAATAATAATAATTAATTAATAATAATAATAATAATTAATTAATAATAATACACACACACACACATTAATAATAATAATAGCGCGTTGTTGTGTTTTCTCGTGTTGGATTGTCAATGTACATAGATACTAATAATAATAATAATAATAATAATAATAATAATAATAATAATAATAATAATAATAATAATAATAATAATAATAATAATAATAATAATAATAATCATAATAATCATAATATTAATGATAATAATAATAATAATAATAATAATAATAATATTAATAATAAATAATATGTTTGTTAATCGTATAATCAGTTGGTGGGGTAGAACATATGAGACGAGTCCATTTACAGGGATGAAAGGTCTCTTAAAAATCACTGAGGAACGTTCCAATTTTTAAGAATTTTCCTGCGTATGATCTGACACCTGTGTTTGAATAAAGTTTGAATGGTAATTCTAAAAGTTCATATGATCTGACATATATGTTTGACTAATGTTTGAATGATGATTCCCAAAGTCCATATGAGCTTACAATTGCGATTGACTAAATTTTGAATGATGACTCCAAAAGTTCATATGGTCTGACACCAATATTTGACTAAAGTTTGAATGATGACTCCAAAATTTCATATGATCTGACAAATGTGTTTGATTAAAGTTTGAATGATGATTCCAAATGTCCATTTTTTGATCTGACACCTGTGTTTGACTAAAATTTGAATGATGATTTCAAAAGTCCATATGATATGACACCTGTGTTTGGCTAAAGTTTGAATGATTATTTCAAAAGTCCATATATATATATATATTAATATATATATATATATATATATATATATATATATATATATATATATATATATATATATATATATATATATATATATATATATATATATATATATATATATATATATATATATATATATGATTGACACCTTTCTTGACAAAAGTTTGAAAAATTATTCCAAAAGTCTATATGATCTGACACCTGTGTTTGATTAAAGCTTGAATGACGATTTCAAAAGTCTATATGTTCTGAGACCTGTGTTTGACTAAAGTTCGAATGATGTATTTCAAAAGTACATATGATCTGGCACCTGTGTTTGACTAAAGTATAAATGATAATTCTAAAAGTCATATGATCTGACATATGTTTGACTAATGTTTGAATGATGATTCCAAAAGTTATATTGGTTTTTGTTTGTAAGGCACAGCTTTTCCGTTGTTCAACGGAAAACTTTAAAAAAATTGGAAAGAAAATAAATTCATATTCGCGAACAGTGAGAAAATGGTTTGGTAAACCAAAAAAAAATAATTAAAAAAATGTATATCTTGCCCAATTATTCAAGCTCTCAATATTTTATATTTCAATTATGCAAGTTTTCAATATTTCATATTTCAATTATGCAAGCTCTCAATATTTCATATTTATCGCGTGAATAATAAAAAAGATGTCGCGATTTTTCTCTTATGAAAAAA
The DNA here is from genome assembly GCA_015478945.1 of Trachelipus rathkii. Lineage (NCBI taxonomy): Eukaryota > Metazoa > Arthropoda > Malacostraca > Isopoda > Trachelipodidae > Trachelipus > Trachelipus rathkii. The sequence continues at coordinate 28,841 of JABUQX010092644.1, forward strand.
ATTTTTTCTTTAAGCATTTCATAAACAAAAAATCGCGATATATTTTTAGTATTTGTTCAATAAATATAAAATTTTCAGAGCATGTTTAGTAGGTGAGATATAAAATTTTTAACTATTCAAATTTTTTTTGTATCCTCAACTGTTTTGCCTCTTCAAGATTAAAAGTTATTTTGTTTTTCCAATTTTAAAATTTTTACCGTGAACATCTGCAAAGCTGTAGCTTACAAAGAAAAACTATATACCAATTTGAAATCCTCGCACCCAAATTTGGTTAGTAAAGGTGCAGGTAAGAAGGCTTCTAAAATTTTCCTCCACAGTGTTAAATAAAAAGTTCCGACATTTTCTGACCGGAACCGGATACTGGATCTGTTACACCTCCAATATATATATATATATATATATATATATATATATATATATATATATATATATATATATATATATATATATATATAATATATATATATATATATATATATATATATATATATATATATATATAAGTATATATATATATATATGTATGTGTGTGTGTGTGTGTGTGTGTGTGTGTACTAAACATACGACAGTTTTTATTTATCAACAGAATTTTCTCATGGTTCAAAGGTAATCTATTCTTAAATTTTTCATAAATATTATTTCCACATATAATATTTTATTCAAAAACGTCTTTTTTCTAAGTAGGACGAATAACTTTCATTACTTCACTTTAAGATTGAAAGATATTTGAAAACGAGAATAAAAAGTTTATCTGGATTTCATTTCATGGAAGTGACTTTGCTCCTCAAGTATCCATTTGGCGAAGATATAAATCTGCGATTCTCGCATTTTGCTACTCATTCGAAAAATGTGAATTTATTTATAAAATTTACATTTGGAAGATATTTATTATTATTATTATTATTATTATTATTATTATTATTATTATTATTATTATTATTATTATTATTATTATTATTATTATTATTATTAATATTATTATTATTATTATTATTATTATTATTATTATTATTATTATTATTATTATTAATATTATTATTATTATTATTATTATTATTATTATTATTATTATTATTATTATTATTATTATTATTATTATTATTATTGAGTATGAGAGGCCAGTGTAGCGGTGATTGACATATTGTACACCTTTAAGGTAGCATGGCATAAGGTGGCTGGTTTTGTGAGCACCCTTCCAGTGAGTTTTCTTCTTCCTTTTGTTCACTCATGTAGAGTTTTTTTTATCTAGTTTTCCATATTGGTTTTTTGCCAATGTGGTAACTTCAATTTCTTTCCCTATTAATCGTCGTGTTACACCGGAGTCTGTTTCGTATCTTATCTTTTTCTTATTTACCATACTCAGCTTCTCATATAGCGATGAATCGAGCCTTCAATCTTACACTCATTTCAAATCTACTTCCCAATTGGCATCTTGAGTTGACTCTCTACTTCTTCTTTCCGAATCTATTCGCTATTTCATCTCATCGCTATTTCAAGAAACAACTCCCCACTATCCGATCTGTTTCAAAGACTATTTTACGTTTAAATATTCCTGGTCTCAACTTAAGAAATGTTACGTAAAATCCCTATGACAATAGTAGCTAGGTTGACTTCAAGGTAGCTGGAAATTTTCATCAGATTAAGAATCTTTTTTCCGAATTGTATTTTAACTCGTGTAATCCGAAAAGTCCTGAATCCTAAATTAAATTATTCCAAAGTTTTTTAATCGCCTTTATTATTATATTATATATTACACTGTAAATGAATACTAAGGTTAATAATGTGATTTTTCTTTTCTGAATGTTTTAAAATTGGAATTGAAATTGAAATTATTAAAGCAAGGTTCGCTCACAACAAAAAATTGGATTTTACATGAAGTCAATCAAACTGGCATCCTAATCGCAGCTTATAGCGATATTATTGAATGTTTTATAGTTTGTTAATGAAGACTTCTTATAAGCGGGTTTCTTTATTTGATTGGAAAAGATATTTGAGAATAGATGAGCGCTGTTGGTCCATAGTAAGGGTGAGTGTTGTAAAGAAAACGGGGAAGCCTACGTTTGGTCCTTAAAAAGTACTGAAATATATGGGGCTAGATTTTTCTCTTCAGTACGCGTTTGCTCTGGAGTGGTGAAGGGGTATGTTGTGTCTCCTCGGAGGATTTTTGATTTCTTTTCTTCTTTATAATAGCTGAAAAAACGGAACAAAGAGTTTGTGTAAAATGTTTGTTTTAAATTCGGCGAAATCAGCTTGATAGTTATTGGAATCTTAAAATAGTTCGGGGGGGATAATTTTCTGGGTATCGGTAAATATTTTTTATCTAGAGTTTATACGTATTTATTGATAGAATGCAAACGAATCAGTCGAGTATGACTCAGGGGTCCGGCGGCATTCCGTGAGCAAGAAACCAACATTAATGAATTTGTTTAACAATTTCTTAGAATTTCATGACCGAAGACTGACAATTGGGGAGATGTCTGATGAACTGAATTTAAGTTTTATGTGGTTTTGAGTCAATTTTAAATGCGTTTGAAAATGCGTCGAGATGTGTCTGCGAAATTCATAATTGATCCAATTGTTGTGTTAGATCAGCAGACAATAGGACTTGTGAAGTGTCCTAATACCCTGATTATCGCGGTCAGATAGAGTGACTCAGAATTTCTATAACTAGCGTGTAATTACAGGTCGGAGAATTTGGGTTTTATGGGGTGACCAAGAACAACGCACAGATCATCCCAGCTAGTTGGTGGGCATTCGAATTCGCTTGCACGATATTGTACGAAATGTGAAGACTTAAGTCGGTTCGAGATGTGAATTAACAATATGGATGTTTTTTTTTGTTTTGTTTTTTTTTTTTTTGTGTTTTACGGGTATCATGACAATACACGAATTTTCCTTAGGACAGACAGTCCCAACCCAGGAAATCATATATAGAATGTAATTAGGCTCTACGCGTTTGGAGCGATAACTAGTGCGTATGGAAAAGGCCAATGATCTGGGCGAGACATTAAAATTGGGATACCTCACAACAGCTGCAGTAGGCAGTAAGAAACATTCATCGGCTTAATGATGGGGTGAGCTCTGATCAGAAGGGGAAATTTTTTTTTACCGTAGTGCAAAGAAATAAGAGTCACAGATACCATTGTTGAGATCGACAAATCGTCCCCCAGTGTGCCGTGATTATTTATGAATATATATAAGTTGTCTCTGGCTTGCCTTCTACGCCTGTAGTAATAATAAAAATTGGAGAATTTTTTGGTATTTGGAATGAAGTGAAGAATGTGGGATTTAATATTTAAGTATATTATATATATAATTATTATTACAGTTATTAATAATATATAATATATATATAATATATATATAATAATTACTTCAATAATATTACCACCATATAAGAAAACGTTGAATATTTCTAAGTAATATCTTACAACTTATTATCTGTCTTATGATATAATTCATTACATTATATATAAGTATTTTTTATTATTTCTTTCGTGGATGTTTCTGTAATAAAGCATTCTTTGTAGTCTCAGTAAAGGACCGGGTCGCCCTATATATGTATATTATTAATTTTTTTACATCAGTATGCATATATATAATCTAATAGAACCTATATATTATCAGTGAGGTTACCATGTATAGCGTATCTTAACTTCTAATTTTTTCCATTTTTGTTTAAGGGAACTTGAACGGAATTTAGCAAATCACAGTCACGAATTTTTTGCCCACTCCACAGCTAATAGATCTTTTCACGACAAACTTAGGAAAAGTCTACGGAAATGAAAATATCAATTGGCGATGCATCATAAAATGCTGACAGCAATACGATTTCATTCACAATATACTTTCTTTAGTAGGAATCTTTATTTGGTTTGTTTTTTAAAATTATAGTTTTATAGATTATATTTCGTATAAAAAATGTATACTACTGACGAGTTTTGTTAAGTGACAGATATTATTGATGTAGATAATACTAACAAACGAAAAATAAACTATCATGTCCAACTAATATCCATTAAAACTAAGCACAATAAATATTTAAACATGAAAAAGTTGGGCTTGGGGTTATGTGATATGAAAGAGTTTTAGATATTGATGAGACGATGGTGTTGTTGGGTTAGGAATCCCTTTTTTTTAGAGCCTCTACATGAAAGGTGTGGAAATATTAAAAGTTTCTTTCTTTATTAATAATTACCAGTTTAATTTGAAAAAAATAACATCAGATTCAATTTTCAAGTTAGTGTGAATTGCAAATAAGTCTATATATATATATATTGTGTGATATTATCTTCATATATAATAATATATATATATCTACTATAGTATATACTTCTATTACATTATCATAATATATTGATAAAATCTGTTTTATTTATTTATACTATATATAATATACTAATATAAATATATATACGATAAAAAATCAAATAATCTATAAAAAAAGTTTTATAGAATAAATTATTCAGGTGAATGTGAAGATTAAACATGACATAGATGAAGTGATCCCTAATATTAACCTATTAAAAAACTAGACATATATTTTTATCCCAATAGATAGAAATCCTTTCGGAAAAAAAAATTATATAATAAGTTTGGTTAGGTTAATTTGTAATGAATTGTTATTAAAATAATTTTGGGATAACTAAGAATGTTTTTAATAAACAATTAGAAAGTAGAAAGATAAAGAATAATAAAAAAATAAAAAATATATTAGTTTTTTTTTACATTTTTCAATATATTTTAAGTTAGATAATTCCAGTGTGTAACAAAATATTATCTGTATTTTGTATGAGAATATGGAAGATATATGTGAGCCTGTAAAAAAAACAATAGATAGCTAAAGGTTAATTAAATTTAATCATTATTTTCCAATTCAAAGTAATAAAACTATAATAAATATAAAATAAATTTTATAAAAAGGTCGTAACGAATAAGATTTTATATCCATAATTTTAATTAAGTGGTCGAGGATTCGAAGCTCAATAATCATTCTCTATGATAACAAGACAAAAAAAAAAAAAAGAATAAAAAAAAAAAAAATGTCACAGGATATGGAGGTTTGACGGAAGTTATCCATCTGCAAAAAATCTCGTGGCGGCTAAATGGTATTAACACAGGACTTATAACCATGGGTCGGCCCTGATAGATAACTCAATGACGGAAAGATATATTATATAAAAGTAAGCTAAGACGGTTCAAATATGCTCAATACTATTAAAATAATTAGCTCGTGAAATTTATAGGTAGTGTATAGCCATAAAATAACTTTATAGTAGGGATAAGCTAATAATAATACTGGTTAGGGGCTGGTATGAATAATAGTATAGAGAAATATATGTGATAATAAATTTTATAATGAGTATAATGTATATATAATGTTTACATAATATATAATAAGCAATTCGTTTATCCAATTAGTAAGTATATATTAATAATAATATATAGATATTAAATAAGGTCGTAAAATGTTGGTTTAGTGTATTTTTATTTATAATATGCGACGAAGTTTGTAGTTGGTGGAAGGAAAGAAGGGAGGCAGGCGAATAAGAGAGGTAAAGGATGTGAATGTCGAAGGGGAGAGAAGGGAGAAGGAGAAGAAGATTGGAAGTGAGTGAAGATAATGGGAAAAGATGAAAAATGAGGGGAGACATCTAGGGAGACCTGGAAAGATACGATGTTTAAGGGGAACCAAGGTTTTACTTTTAATTATAAATCAAATCAAGCTGCGTCTAGAAAAATGGCCTAGTCTGTGGGAATCCTTGGGGAGGATATATTATTATGAATACTGAATCCCCATAAGTTTATTTGTCCCTTCCAATTCCCACTTTTCGGAGCCAATGACAAGGGGTGTACGTTGAAGTCCCCAGTAATAAGAAGAAATAATATTTATTTAAACCATATTTTCTGTCTATCCATGGCACTTTGATGTTATTCCATTGCCTGATCATCTTCATTGCAATTATATTTTCAGAATTTATGTGTACGTTGCATTTTTTGCTATCGTATATGTTGCGGATATTTCTTCTTATACGCTATGCAATACATTCCTTTATCTTAAACATTTTGTGACGATTCAGCAGGCGGGGAAAATATGTTCCATTCTAGGAGAGCAGTATCGCAGAAACACACCGTTTTGCACACCTACTTCGTTTACCCACAAGACCAAGGATCCAACTAGCAACACTAAACAAGAAGTAAGTACACGATAGTATATAAGTCAATAAAGTAAAGAACTCAAGTAGTAAGTAGAATAGTAGAAGTAGAAAAGTTTGGAAAGAACATGGACAGAAAGCAGAAAGAACGAAATAACAATAATAAGAAGAAAGCTTCAATAGGGCTCTCGAAAGAATTAAAAAAAGAGATCGGCCAGACGGTTGAGATTCACAAAATAAAGAAGATTAATAAACAAGGTTTATAAAGGGACATATCAGAAATAAAAAAAAATAAAATTGAAATAGAAATAAAAATTAAAGTTGTTATCTATTATGTTGGGAATAGGAATCATAGGTGAAGTTATATTTTACAGAGAACATGTATAAATCTTAAATACGTCTATCTCCTTGGTCATAATTGGGGGCTCTCCTTAACGAGTTACTAGTAAAGAGATCTACTCTTGAGTATGAAGAGATTAGAGAGAGATGACTCTAAGATTCCGAGTTTAGCGCCTAGGGAGAACGCGGTGAAGTTTGTGGGGTGAATGTGAAATAGATATAAGCATCCTCATTTGCAGATTGGACATTTTTGGCAATATTTTTCCATTGTGATGGCTGAA